>JAJOOS010030934.1:0-14236 GCA_029582725.1 Solanum chiquidenum
TACAATTTTTACATCTCCAAGAAAATCCAAAAGTAGTGTATATTCAACAAGTAATGGCTACCAAATATAATCTATATGCTAAACCAATTTCTACAAAGTGTACATTCAATCTTAGAGACTCAACATACATCAATATTTTTGAACTCTAAGAAACGGAAAAAGGCAGGCAACAAAAACCTTCACGTATACAAACTTAGCTTAACTAAAGATTCATTGGATTCCAAAATCAAAGAGGCATGTTTCAAACAACCTAAAATTAGAACGAAATAAACTCAAACAAATGGTCAACGAAGAGAAGAGAAAAGATAAAACAGTAAACCAATCGGCCTATATTTATTTACACTAGTCGAGATACAAAACAAAAATCAGCTCACAAATGAAAACAAACCTCCTCTTAGAAACTAAAATTTAAGACTTCAAACTGAACCACAATCATAAACAGCAAGATGAGATCAAGTAATGAGGTAAAAGTACACTAATCGGAAGAACTCATCTCGACATTAAATGGGATTAGCCCAACTTTTAGCGAAAAAATAAAAATCAAAAAATCATTTAAAATAAACGGACCAACTACACACTGATTTACAGCCAACATTCAATCATAATGCCCCCCAAATCATACCATTTGAACACTTAATCAAGAATCAAGTAATCAACACATTAAGGATAGAGAGACATGGGCTGAAATCAGATGTTACCTTTTGAGGGGCAGAGAACTGGGAATGACGAGCAGAGGAGTAGCTTTCCACGACCACAACGAGATTTTGACTCGGGCAACGATCAAGGAATTCGAGTAGAATGTTGAACTCCACCCCGAAACTAGTACTCCTCCGGTTCCTTGGGTATATATTTAGTATGTATTTAACTATTTTTTGCTTTAAGTATTTCAAGATATTTTTGCTCAAGAATTTCCCACCCCTAACAATGACTAAAGAGGGGTTATATATAGATGGGAAATTAGAACTCACGATTTGGAAGAGGCGAGTGAATTTTGGAGAAGCTTGGGGCAAAATTGTCAATCCGAATTCAAACCAATTTGAATTTTTCTTGCCCAAGAGGAGGAAAAGCTGCTGTTTGTACAAGATTTCAACCGAAATCCCCTAAAATCCGGATGAATAGATCGAAGTGGGCGGCTGTTGCAGAGTAGGGCTGTAGGAGTTGTTGGTTGTTGACGTTTCTGGGTTTTCGCAGTGTTCACGCGAAGAAGAAAAGAAAAGCGCAGGGATGGGGTCATTTGCTATTGTTGCTGCTGTATGTATGTTTGGATCATTGTAATGGACATTGTACGTATGTCTGGTGGGCTAGTGGATTCAATTTGAGAAAGGGGAGAAGTGGGCTGAAAAAAATGAAAAGAAAAAGGCCCAAAAATGGGTATTACAAAGGGTTAGAATAAATTGATTATGTGTGGCTAAAATTGTAATTATATAGTAGCCCAAATAAATTTAAATTGTAGCCAAATTGAATTTAATCGGCGAATTCGGCTAAAATTTAAACAAGTTGAGTTAACATAAATTAATTAATGAGCTTCTTAATCTTAACGACGTAAAAAATAATTAACTTAATTATGAACTAATTAATTCAATTACAAAGCTAATTAACTCAAAATTATAACTATAACTTAAAGTAAATTAATAAAGTATTTAACTAAAAATGTAAAATCTTTTGTGATGATTTTTCAAATATTTATAAAATAAAGTGATTGCAAAAATATACATATTTATTATTAAAAATGATAAAATTACTTTAAAATAACTTGAAAATATTTTGAATTTCATAAAACTCATTAATTCAAAATTATAACCATCCCTAATATTTATAATATAAAATCTTTTTTGAGACGAATTTCGAATAATCATAAAATATACTAATTATATACATAATTATGTAACACTTATATATCATCTAAGATTTATAAAAAGTGACAAACTATTTAAAAATCTTGCAAACTATATTATTGTTATTATTATTTATTTATTTTTATTATTATTATATTTTATTTATTTATTTTAGAATTTTTATAAAATAAAACTAATAATTTTAAATCGTTTGAAATTGGAGAAGCTCGAAATGATTAATTTATATTGTGGAGGGTCAAAATTGGGTGTCAACAACGTGATCGGCACTCGAAGACCATTGCTGGCCCCAAGCGAACCCTTGGTCTGGCTTACTTACTCAGCGGAAGACAATATTCAAATCTATAATGATCAATGAACTTAACTGAACTGAAAAATATAATAAATAAGAATGTTTTAAAGATTAAACATTCAACTTGGCCAAAAGTGGCAACCCAAGTCTTAACAATAAGAAATGATAATGAAAAGACTCAAATGACTAACATTTGACATGTCTATGAAGCATCTAAAACAACTGAGATGGATGTTGGGACAAACCCCACAACATCCTAATGAACTAACTAGAAAGCAATGAAAGTACATCCTCTGGAATGCAAGGAAGCTCACCGACTGACTCTGAACCGCTCACTGGATCAACGATGCGATGTGATACTGATCCTAATACGATGCAGACCAATTGGCATCAGTACATTGAATGTACGAGTATGCTAGTTGGAATGCTAAAACAACATAGGCTTGAAAGAGATTCTGAAAGAAACACTTAACTTGACTCTTCTCAACTCATGAATACTTAACTGAACTCACTTCATTATAAAGAAGTTTAAAACAAGTGCAATATAAAGAAAAAAGAAATTGTTTAAAACATGATGTCAACTCATAGTCATAATATCATAAAAGACATATCATGTTCCCTCTCAAAGTCTACTTGTGCAATGCATGAATGAAGTCTCATACCCCCATTCATACTAAGCAGAACCCCTTAAGGAACCATGAAATTACTGCTGTGGTAGTTTCTTTAATCGACAACCATCACATAGAGTTATTGTGATGATACAACGATTTTCTGCACGCTGCCAACACATCCTATACTCGGCCAAGGGTATAGGACATGAATTACTAAGTGGATCCACTAGTCTATGCGAAAAGGATTCATCTAAAAAGTATGACCCTTTTCTACCCATAGTGGCTACATGGTTTAATGGGGATAATAGTTGTATTAACTCTTCCCCATCGATGCTCAATACTACTCCCAAAATATGATACTAGTTCATTATGTTTAAAACATACTTCTTTCTGTGATTTGAGATTAGTGCTAAAAAACTTAGCTCAAAGGCTATCTTGAAAATCTCAGTTTCCCTTCTTGCTTCATTTAGAAAGTTATTACTCTTTTCTGAAAACTAGCCTGAAGGCTCTTTGAAAATCTCAGTTTCAGTTCTTATTTAAATGTGAAAACAATTTAAATCTCTTTGGGAATACATAGTCCCCATATACTTCTTTGAAGAAAGAACTTCAAGCTTATCTTTACTCTTTACTCAACCTGATCTTTAATACTTTAAAACAAAGTTAAAAGCATTTGCAAAAGACTTGTTGAAAAGACTCTAAGAACTTCCTAAACTTGCCTTTTAATTTTCCTTGAATTTGAAGTTATGGATTCAAGGTTGTAATTCATGTTTCTGGATGATTTTTATATGTTTAGAAGTCATTTAGAGTATTTAGAATCAATAGGAAGTGTTAATACACTTTAGAAAGGCTTAAACGGACTAAATGACGAAAACTGGGTGAAAAACGACAATTTGGGTGCATCCCGGGCGCGCCGCGCCAACCACATTTGGCTGAGGCACCAAAATGGCACACTGAAGGCATGCCGCCCCAGCCTTCCTGGCGCCATGGGGGCGCGTCGCACCACCTGTTCCTTCAGGTGAAAAGTGACGAACTTTTGGTCTCGTTTTCTGATCTTAAATTGATTTAACCTGATTCTTTTTCTCAAATTCACTCAAGATTCATGTACCCAAATCATATACACAAGGATCTAACTCAAAGAAATCAATAAACAACACCTTAACATCAAGCAACTCCTAAATCTCAACTCATGTTCAAGAACGAAAGCAATTCAAGAACAACTATCAAGAACATTCAACTTTCCATCTTTTTAGAATAAATTCACGCTGAATCAAACATGCTTCGCACGTGGGTGAACAAACCCAACGTTATGAAAGCTCACATACCTTGTAGGATCAAATCCTTGAAGAAACCCGCAATCAATTCCCTACTAAACGACGAATCTTGCTTTTTCCTCTTCTCTTTTCTCTTGCGTTCTTTCTCCAAAAACCCTAACTCTATTTTTCAAAAGCGTAAACTGAATCCTATCAGTTTAGCCCCTAAAAATATTACTAAAAATGAATTAATTAAGTTGGGTAAGGAAAAGACCAAACTACCCCTTAAAAATCCGGATTGGAGTTTCCTTATTCAAACAACCCAACTTCCAAAGGGCATAACTCACTCATACCAACTCGAAATCGTGCAAATTTGACGGCGTTGGAAAGATCAATCCAAGGGATTTCCAACCATATCTGGAACTACACCTAACTCATCCTGAGCTAGGAGTTATGGCCATTTGAAGTTGACCAAAAACTCACTTTTCAAACAAATTTCCAGATTTTCATTATTTCCAAAAATGACTATATCCAATTGTTAGCTTCTTCCTAGATATTTAAAATTGTGATATGTTACAAGTACAAATTCCTAGAAAAAATAATAATATTTACAACCCAATCATAATCATGAATTTTTTTTAAAGAAAAACTTAATGATAATAACATAAAACAATGGCTAAATAAATAAGTGAATTCAAAATTAGATAAAAATAAAGAAATGCACACACTATTTTTAACTGGAGATTAAATATATAAATGATCATATAATAACAATAGCAATCACTACTTCGTATTGATTGATTAATGATCATATAATAACAATATCAATCACTACTTCGTCTTGATTGATTAATGACTCAATGAACTGAACTTATATAAACAATATAAAATAAATAAATAAATAAAAGAAACGAACCTTCAAAGGTTTGCAAACTAGCCTCTGTAAACGAAAATCTCAATCCCAACTTCCTACTCAATTGAATTATTATTTTTAGGGAAAAGGGTCAAAAATGCCCTTTAACTATGTGAAAGGAACAAAAATGCTCTCTGTTTATAGTTTGGCTAAAAAATGCTCTTACCGTCAATACTTTGGTTAAAAAAATGCCCTTAAACTATGCGAAAGGAACAAAAATGCCCTCAATTTGTAGTTTGGTGCAAAAATGCCCTAAGCTAAAACATCTATATAAACTATAGGTTAAGAATTTGATAATTTCCATTTTTATACTAGGCTATTAGATTTTTCATATAGCCTAGTTTTTCTAATCGATAAATAAATGAATTAAACGATGCTTCAAGGTTCAGGGGCACCGTTCATGTTTGGCTTGGCAGTTGGGTCGATCCCAATGATGTCAATGACCGTGTTTGGTTCTGCTAATAATTGCTTCGAAAAGCCGAGGTCGATGACGGCAACCGGTGGTGTTGCTGCTGGTGGAGGAGAAATTGCTTGTAGCAGTACTAGTACTGCTACTTCAAGATCAATTGGTAGTAGAAGAAGAATGGGTAATAATAATGTTGATGGTGGCAGGGGAAAAACTTGCCCTAGTGTTATGCTTGTCAAGGAAATACTTCCGTCACTTATTCTACGTTAGTTGAGGTGCGTACAAGCTGGTCTGGACATTAAAAAAAAAACCTAAACTACGTGTGCTTAATTTGTGTGAATTTCAATATGGTAATTGTGTGTAATTCGTATAGGCCTTTGCATATGTTTGTTCTTGTGTGTTAAGTATTCTAGTAGTAGCTGTGATCTAGCTTAGCACATGTAACTTATTTTTAATATCGTTGTATATATTTATCTACTTAATATTTTTATCAAACGAGATGTTTTATGTACATATACAAGAGGTTCAAACAAAGGGACCAAGTCTTCTAATCTCATCGGTATAGACAGTGACGTAGCTAGAAATTTCATGAAGGATTTGATCTTGCATCCCTGCATACTTTTGCATTGGGCAATGGGCACCAAGTAAGTTTGTGCATACCCTTGCCATTGCGGTACAAGTCTCCATTGATTTTGAGGGTGTTTAAAATACTATACGTAATAATATAAAGTAAGATCTGATCTATATATAGTTTAATTTTTCAATGAAGGGGTCCAATTAAATACCTTGACGCCACCGTAGCTCTGCCTCTGGGTATAGATAAGTAGAAGCATTCAAGTATACATACACAACACTACTCATTGTGATAAAAAAAATGGGAAAAGGATCAAAAATATCCCTCAACTTTATTTTATTGGTTGACTATGTCCTTACCGTTAAAATGAAGTTATTTTTACTCATGTCGTCACTAATTTCACCATTTATGCCCTCAATTGGATGAAAAACCCCAAATCCATCAAAATTACTTAACTTTAACCCGACCTAACCCACCTAATATTATAACCCATTTTTGTTCATCTTCTCCCTCTTTTTTTCTCAAAAAACTCGTTCTTGCTCTTTTTCTATCCACTTTATTAGCCTTAATCATCTTTTTTTTTATCATCATTATTCTTTACAATGAAGTACTTTCTTTCATTTTTACCCAATCTCATCCCAAACTCTCCAGCTTTAATTACAATTCCATCTCAAGATTAGTATGAGTAATTCAAAAGCACACAATTTTTTTTTCCTACAAGAATATAGCCACCACCTGCGCCGCTGTAATCTTAGCCGGAATTTTTCTCTTCCACCAGCAGTACAGTTGTCCACAAGTAGAGAAGATGACGGAGATGAAATGGTAGAAATTGGAGGGTCTTCAACCAAACACCCTTCCTCTTTCAGCAACCCAAACAACAACCACCCCCACTGTTCAGACTTCCAAGCCACCACAATCCTCTCATCTCCTCATCTCCATCTCCGACGAGCCACTACCAATCAACAACCAGTAAACAAAATCCAATCTGAAACAACCAAAACCCACTCTTTCGACTTCCTCCAGACCCACATCGCGAACAGTGTCTATCCACCTCCGCGAAATCCCAACTCCGATAGACCGGAGGAAATCAACAACGACGAATTAGAGCTCCAAGATCCAGTAATACCGACAATTTTTTAGATCTGACTGGAAAACAATGCTCCGATAACCTATATTTAATCATTGTTGTGTTCTTGTGTTTTTGGATTCATAGTCATTATTACATTATTTTCGATATTGTTGGGCTGTGTTGGATGATTTTGTTGTTTTTGAAAATGAACACAAGTTTAAAGATGAAGATGAACAAAAATGGGTTGTATTTTCGGGTCGGGTTATGGATAATTTTAATTGATTTGGGATTTTTCATCCAATTGAGGGGCACAAATGGTGAATTAGTGATGGTAGGGGTAAATATAACTTCATTTTAACGATAAGGGCATAGTTAATCAATAAAACATGGGTATTTTTAATCCTTTTCCCTAAAAAAGTTATCCTAGTTATGGCTCATGTTTATCCACACCTAAAGGTCATCAATTTGGACTAACCACAAGGAAATTTGTCAAAATAATCATATAAAAGAGTAATGTAAAATAACCTTAACTCATAAATGAACTTTTCAAGGATACAATTCTTTCGGTCAATATAAGCTTATTTCGAAATATTTTTATTTGAACAATAAGTAAATTTGTCAATAGATGCATTTGAAATATACCTCTTTAATTTGAGCATTAGTTCATCAAATTTTAAGCATTACCTTGTGATCTATGCATTGCAATGTTCCTTTTTGAGTAAGATGATATATAATTAATCTCACGATTCATCTTTGGTTTAAGTAAATTTACGTGTTAATTAGCTTGATATATTGCCCATAGATACAAAAATCAATGAGCAGATCAAACAAGCCCCTATGACTTTATGAATTATGATCATGATCATCCACATAAAATAGTTTTAAAATAGTTTTCATATTAATAGAATTGTATTTGACTTTCTCTCATTAGCTTATTCTAATTTCCACGTTAATAAATAGTAATAATTAATCAATTAGCTTCTTGGTAATCTAGTTACTTAGTCAAGGATAATTGGAGTCAAAGTAAACTAATTAACAATAGAATGACTTAGATTAAGACAAAGGACAAGAATAATTCCTTCATTCAATATTCCACCAAACAACCAAATTTTTAATTTGGTGGGCTGGGAATTAAGATTTATAACGTCTATTAATTTCACATCAAAGTATAAATTCTAGAATTTTGACTTGATAAAGGTCGTGATGAACTTGGCTTCCTCGTAATTGTTTCATTAATTAAACCTAATCCCCTCTCCCCCCCCCCCTATTATATATAGCAAGGTGATCAATTCTAATTGAGTATCCAAAATATCTCTTACAACTCAAGGGAGAAAAAAAATTAGATAGAAAAATGGTTAGACTTTCTGTTACAAAAAATGGCGCAAGCCTTGCAACAATATTCATGGTTGGCATGATAGCTGCTTCGATCTCGATGATGGCGATCGTTATATTTGCGTGTGCAAAATCCTCCACTAAACGTAAGAATAAGAATAATCCATATAGTCGTGGTGGTGATAATAAAGCACAAAAAACTCGCGCAACAGGAGAAATATTAGTTAGTGCTGTCGAAATTGCAACAACTTTTGTGGATATTCCATCTACTTATGATGTTTGCGATAATAATAATGACGGTGGGAAAGATAATCGATGTCATGGTGGCGATACAACGAAAAATAATGATGTTAGTATTGATCGTAATGATAATAGTTATGTTAGTGGTGACAATAATAATAATAATACGAGTACAAGTCATACTCATGCTAGCACAAATAATACTAGTGGTGGAGGTGGTGGTCATCACTCATCATCATGGTGACACAAGTGGGAACACTGGTGGTGGTTGGAGCAATGATCACGGTGGTAGTAGTTGGAGTGGCGGCGATCATGGCGGTGGTGGTTTTAGTGGTGGTGATGGTGATACGGGTGGTTTCAGTGGTGGAGGTTGGTGATCACAAATTACTTCTATTAGAGCAATTCTACAAATGTAAAAGTCAATTAAAATTTGTCATTTGTTTGGTACTACTATAATGTTGTAATTTGCTCAAAATCCATTCATATGTCCTTTAAAGTTATTGTATTTATGTAATTATATACATGTATTTTTAGTAATAATAATTTGATTCAAATTCGAAATTGATCTTTAAAACCGATATAAATAGGCTTTTAAATAAATCCTTCAACTTTTTTCGGCTAAACACATTTTATTAGTATAAGTATCTTGTAACTACCCCTTGATCCAACCATTTCATTTTTAAAGGAGTCAATTCTCTAAATGGTCATCAAAGTTAAGGAATTGTCTTGAAATATTATTTATGTTTCATTTAGGACTAAAATATCACTCAATTATCACTATTTTTCTCCAAATATACTTGACAATGCAAAAGTCGGAAAAATGAGCTAAAAGTGCCTCAAAGGTTTCCAATTAAAAAAATAGGACAAGTGGGCCCCTTTACTTTTTTTTTTACTTTTTATTTTTATTTTTAATATTAATAAAATGACTAAACTAAAAACATCTTTCGTAGTTGTCTGGACAACTACTGAAATTGTCTGGACAACTATTGAAGTTGTCGGACAACTAAAGAAGTTGTTTGTACAACGTAACTACTGAAGTTGTCAGACAACTAAAGAAGTTGTCCCCACAACTACGATAGTTGTTGAACTAACGTGTAAAAATTAAAAGTTTGGGACTATTGAGAAAACATCATTGAACCTAATTATACTATTTGTCACTTCTATCCAATTTTTAAAGGGGAATTTTCACATATAGCCACTCAAAAATAGCCCAATTACTCTCCATAGCTATAGTTTGATAATTACAATTCGTAGCTACATATTATATGGAGGAGAGAGGCAAGCAAGACTGGGAGAGAGAGGGCAAAAAGTGGGAGAAAGGTGAATTGTATATGTATATAGGTTAGATAATTGTATATTATACATATGCATTTGTATATATGGCAAGCGAGATTGGGAGAGGGAGGAGAGAGGCGAGCGAGATTGGGAGAGGGAGGACAGAGGTGAGCAAGAGAGGTGAATTGTATATGTATATAGGTTAGATAATTGTATATTATACATATGCATTTGTATATATGGCAAGAGAGATTGGGAGAGGGAGGAGAGATGCGAGCGAGATTAGGAGAGGGAGGAGAGAGGCGGGCGAGATTGGGAGAGGGAGGAGAGAGGCTAGCGAGATTGTGAGAGGGAGGAGAGAGGCGAGCGAGAGAGGGGAGAGAGGTGAATTGCATATGTATATAGGTTAGATAATTGTATATTATACATATGTATTTGTATATTCTGGCGAATTATACATATACAAACGTGGCTAATTATACAAACTCGAAGTCAGCCCGCGTAATTAATGTATAATGTTAGTCGTGAGTGGTAATTATAGCAAACTATAGTTGTGATGAGTAATTAAGTAGTATAAGTTTCCTTAACCGCGTAATTTTCCCTTTTTAAAAAACTTGAAGGACTCCTACCTAATTGACTAACTAGTTTATCCCTTTTAATAGACCTTCCCAAAAGATATTGCAAGTATATATGGATCAATATTTTTTTTGAATGTATGTGTTTATAAATATTCAAAAGGAAAAATTACTTGGATTGATACCTTTTAATAAATAATTACTGATTTTAGCAATACTTTTTATTTATTACCATTTATAGCAATACATAACAACACTATGTTAAATCTGCAACATGTATTAAAAGTGAATTATGTATACAATATATATGTATTATAACTGTTTTAAAAATATATATATTACGGTTGTTTGGTAAGAAATTGACACATTGAATTATAAGTGTATTAAATGTGTGATAAATGTATTGTGTATATATCAATAAAACTTGTATTATATGTGAGTAATAAATTGTTCTTTGTAAGATGTATTGAAACTGTATTATAAATGTATTAGAAGTGATCAAGAGAAAAAAAAATTATTGCTATAAATGGTAAATATTTTTTTAATATAGTATTTTTATGTAAGTTTCCTTATTTTGATGATATTATAGTATGTTTTAAAAACGTATTCTTCATAACATAAAAAAATAAAAAAGTTTAATTATGATAAAAGATTTTAAGTAAGAAAATTCATTCTTAATAAAATAATATATATATATTTTAAAAAATAATATGATCATTATTTTAGTTAAATGGGTTTAATGAATTAAATTAGTCTATTATTAAAAAAAGACTTTAATGGCATGTCATGCCAACTAGGAGAGAGTGATGCTTTTGAAGTGTCAAAGTATATTTGGAGGAAAATAGTGATAGTTGAATGATATTTTGATCCTAAATGAAGAGAAAAGACATAAACTCGCCATTGAAGTTGTCCCGAATTTTCAAAAAGATACCTTAACTTTGCAGGTGTCCTATTACCCCACTCGAAACCATTTAAATCCTCAATAAATATACCATTTTGATTAATTTTAACACCACTCATATTGTCACGAAATATGGGCGCGTGAAGGGCTCTTGATACAGCTTCAGACCAACCCAAATTTCCATGTGGCACTCCAATTTGACTTATTTTGAAACCCCCTCATAAAAATCCATGTATTAATTTTTTTACCTTTATTAGAAATAGTTTTTATTTTTTCAAATCTTTTTTCTCATCTTCCCTACCATCACTAGCTTATCCATATTTCTTGGGGCATCCATGTCTTCCTTCATTTTTTTTTCCTTTTTCGTTTTATGGTCATTGTTTTTTTAAAAAAACTAATGTTGTTGTGTTCATTCTTATTTTTTTTTTAATAACAAATTAGTTTAGTAATTTTTTCCTCCTACAAATCAAGATTGAGATTTTGGAGCAATGAAACTATGGAAACTTGATTTGGGAGTAAGGAGTTGGAGAAGGCGGTGATTTAAATTTTAGATTTTGACTTGGTGATATTTTGAGTATTTGGATTTTGATTATTTGACGGTGTTTATTTCCATAAATAAATTAATTGATGGTAGTTTAACAAATAATTGGTAGTGTTACTGCGAAATCAGTCCTGCCACAGCGGGATTGATGATTGTTGCAGCGATGATGAAGGAAGGGCTACTTGAAGAACACAAGTTGAGGTGAAGAAGAAAGAGAAATAGAAAAAAAAAGCAAAGAAATCAAATAAAAATTATTAAAAATTATTTTTAACACGTGTCAAGTGACTATTAGTGCGTGACTTACATATATTTTTGTATAAGTGGTATTGGGTGAAAAATGGGGTATACATACTATTTTGAAGTTGTTCAATGGGGTAATAGGACACCCGCAAAGTTAAAATATTTTTTTGAAAATTCGGGACAACTTCAATGGTTACTTTATGTCTTTTCTTCCTAAATGAAATATAAATGATATTTTAAGGCAATTTCCTCAACTTGGATGATCATTTAGGGAATCAACTATTTTTAAAGACAACTATATATGAAGTTATTTAGATAAGGTTATTAATGTAGTCAGAAAATCATAATAAAATTCAATTGAAATATGAGGGAAATGTCTATAGATTAAAATTGAAGAGAGTTATGATTTTCAAACATAGATTAGCACTTAAAATTGACATTTAACACCAATGATCAATAATTTTTTTAATGAAGACCTAGACACCTCAATTTCCATATATCACACACATTGTATATAACCATGTACTTTCCTTTTTTACGAACAAAGGGCATATAACATATACTAATAAGTAAACTTTTAGATATTTGACTATATTTTTTTTTATAAATTAATTTGAATTACATGTTTAGCTTAAATCAATGTAAGTTTTAGATAAATTGAATTTTTATGAATTAAATAAGGTAAATTTAATAAATAATTGAGTTATTGACTAATTTGAACGAGTTGATGGATCATATTTTTATTAATTTCGATATTCTTATGAACCAATAGAAAACTTAAAATGTATAAAATAGAACTTTGATAACCTCCTACACGAGTAGGTTCAATAGAGACATCAAACAAGAGAGAGTTGATCGGAGGGTAAGTACCATGCACTTCCAATCTTAATGAATTTGAGTCATCCAGAAAGACAAAAGATAAAAGCTCCGGGGAGGGGTTAAAAGAAAAAAAAACTATAGGTTCAAGAGGTCTTCTGTCTCGAGGCTTATTTCCTTTCCCCTTTTTAAACTATTGGTTTATTGTTATTTCTTAAAAAAGAATATTTATGAAATTAATTAATTAAAAGAGTGTAATGTTAGAAAATGTATTAGAAGAAGGCAACATCAGGTTTTATTACTTTTTTCTGTTCAGCAATATCCTATTATTAACTTGACCTATACCTCAAGAAATAATAAATACTAATAGAAGTAATATTATTACATCATTCTTTGGCTTTAAATTGGATAAATATCATTAAATAACTATTTTTAATATATTACACAATTATTATTGAACGGACGGAGTAATTAATAATAATAAAATTAGAGATACCTAAAAGGACAGAGAAAATGACATAAATAGTCCCTCAACTATAGGAGTAGGTCTAAAATGGTCCCTGAATTATACACTTAACGGATTTAGTCCTTCAACTATTCAAAAACTTGTCAATTTTGGTCCCTTAATGTCACAACCCAAAAATGGACGTGATGACACTCGTCTTTTCCCACCAAGACAAGTCAGCCTAAAACTCAACCATTACAATAAAAAGCGGAATTTTTATAATTAACTCAAAAATACCCCAAAAATATGGTTGTCACGTGTACAAGCCTTTAGAGTTTTACAATTGATTCAAAGAAAAACACCAGTCTCAAATGACCTTGTTCCTAGAATAGAACAAGATCATAATTAAATAGGAGTAAGAAGGTCCACTGAGATGATAAACAACACCTCACAAATCTCCAAAAAGCCTCGGAAAAGAAGAGAATATATCACAAACATCCAGGCTAGTAACCTACAAAAAAAAAAGTAGTAGCAAGGGGTGAGTACCAAACCACGCGGTACTCAGCAAGTAAACCTCTAAACACAAGCTAAGGGGATAGAATGCGGGTACTCCTTACACTCCAACCGAACCTCCACAACTACAACCTGCATAAAATCAGCCCAACCTAACAGTTCACAATTCACATAGCATATATCTCAACATCAACCTTCTAACAATCACATATTCTCAACCACAAACTTAATATTCATCAATTACAATCTCCACAACTACAATCTGCTTAAAACCAGCCCAACATAATAGTTCATAATTCACATAGCACACAGCTCAACAACAACACTCTAACAATTACATATCCTCAACAACAAGCTCAATATTCACCAATTAAAGTTCCACAGAAAGGC
>JAJOOS010030935.1:0-10000 GCA_029582725.1 Solanum chiquidenum
GACTATTTAATACCATATTTTTTACCCCCTGAACTATTTAATAGTGTATTTTAAAGGTATATATGTGCCCACGTGGACACATTACTATTTATAATTTTACATTATTTTTTATGTCCACGTGGGCAAATATATATGTTTAAAATACGATATTAAATAGTCTAGGGATGTAATAGGTCCTCATGAAAGTTTAGTATCGCAACAACAAATCTGACCAAAGTTGGGGTATTTTTCAGACCATTATCCCTTTAAAAAATAATCTAAATTTACAATGAAAAAGAGGTATGCCATGAAAATTGTTAAATCTTTAATATTTTTTATTATACAAATAAGGTCCTAAAAACACCATTAAAGATCATTGGAGTTTGATTTAATTTTTTTTGAAACTTAACGTTATCTATGTAGTTAGAGATGAATTGGAAAATAATTGCACTGAATTTCATATTGAAACTCAAGGTTATCTATGTATCCTTACTCAGTTTCGTGTATATCTTTATTTATATTAGTGTATGTCACATTATATTATTTATCTTATGTATATCATGTATATCTGTGTATTCATGGAACTCATGAGTAATGTATATATTGATATACATACGTTGCAATTGTCTTAATAAAAATTTATATATAATGTACACATATACAATATGCTATATACATATCACAAAACATTTTCTAGATTTTTTTATTACTTGAAAGAAGTTCAATCTTTCTCAAATTTTGTAGGTAACCTCATCCAAATATTTTCACCTAATTTAAACCACACCTCTTCACAACTATTTAATTTTGAAAAATAAGTAGAGATAGATATCCAATTTTTTCAATCATTATTTTTGAATGGTTTATTGTAACGATTCGATCTGTCATTATTTAAATGCACCTCGTGTTGAGTCAAAAAAAATTCTTGAAATTCAGTGCCCAACTAAATTTTTGGGGCACCTGACAAAATTATTAAATTTGAACTGATTTGGGCTTACGTCAGCCAGTCATAGCGGTATGTTTTCGCTATGACGACATCTCTATAGCGCATGCAGGACCGTTATAGCGGGGCTGGCGGAATCAAACCCTAGATAAAATGATATCTTTTATTTTTCTTCCCACTTTTCTTGGACAAAATAGGTGAAGGTTACTCTGAAAATTCTCTTAAGCCACTTTAAACTCAAGGGCAATGGAGGAGAGTGATTTTCGCGCAAGAAAGGGTAAGACTCAATAGTTTCCGGCCAACATTCGTCAGGATTCACCCCAAGAAGCCATAAGCTTGCGTTTAAAGTTCTTCAACAACTACTAATTGGCACCCAAGTAGGCTAGGTTTTCTTAACATAGTAGTTAGACTTGTATTTATCCAAGTAATATCTTGTAGATTGCTAGAAAATTTCATGCATAGGCCTCCGAGTATGGAATCTGACTGGTTGAACTTATAGTTAGTTGTGGTTAGGCTGATGATGGAGCTTATTAGTTATGGTTAACTTTATGATGTTTGCTAGGTGTTATTCCGAGGGAGATAATTGTGGCTAATCGGGTTGTGAGCAGAAAAACATTTGGAAAGGAATCCTTCAGATATGTGATGATTATTGTTTTCCCATATATGTCGTATGTCTCGACCCAAAAATGGACGTGATGTCACTTGTCTATTCCCACCAAGAAAAGTTAGCCTCAACCCAACGAAAATGAAAGAAATGCGGAAAACAATAAAACAAGAACAAGATAAAGAGGAAAACTTATTCATTCTATTAAACCTCCAGAATCTGGTTGTCACGTGTACAAGCCACTAAATACATAAAGTGCGAAATTGAAATAATTACAAGTTTCATCCTTTGTTTCTAATATAGAACAACAGTATAAAGAAAATGAAAAGAGGGCCCGCCGGAATGACATGCAACTACCTCTCAGTAATCCTTTGACAAGCCTAAAAAAGTAGGAGAAGAAGACAATCACACAATATCGGGCTCGGAACCTACACAAGTGTAGAATCAAGGGGTGAGTACCAACAATATGGTACCCAACAAACAACCTAATAAATAAGACATCTAGCTAGAAATTGAGTACCCCAACTGAACCTCCTTTAACTACAACCTACACAGAAATCTGCCCAAGCTAACAATTCTACCATACACAGCTCCCAAGGACCAATATCCACCGTTCAATAGTCACAATCAACAATCAACAAATCAAATAAGTCAATCTCAAAGTCAAGTAGATAAATTACACATAACAAGTGTGTCAATCATAAGTAACAAGTAAGTCACTCATAAGCATAGAAATACATCAAATCAAAAGAATCAATATCTCGCTGGAACAATTTCGATCTCATCAGCACAATATCAATCGCTGGTAAAGACCTCGACATCATAACAATTGCCAGCAAAGACCTCGGCATCATAACACTTATCGACAAATACCTCGGCATCATAAAGACTTGCCAGCAAAGACCTCGACATCATAAACACTTGCCGGCAGAGAACTCGATATCAAAACTATCACATATCTCATTACGGTGTTCAATAATCAATGAAAATAAATAATATCACACCATATAAAAGTGGCAATAATTTGTACAATTCAAGTCCACTTTCATACTATCAAGCATATCATCAATCAATTATAAGGGTTACAACAAGTCAATTCATAAACACCATGATCATCACATAGTCTTTTCATTTCAACCCCTTTTTATTAGTTAAGAGTTTTCAAGTGGACAATCAACCCTTCACCTCATTCCCATTACTCCCAACACACAAGAAATGAAGGGAATACACGAATCCGGCTAGAATACAAGGTTTAGGAGATCACTTGCCTTAAATCAATCAGTAGTCACTCCAAGAGTTTAGTCTTCCCTTTCCGAATCACTACCATTGCCAACAATCTATATACAAGCAAATATTCACAATAAATTTCTAGAAACAACAATACCTACATCAATTCTTTGAAAATAAGGTCAATCAACATAAAACCCAATTTCAAAAATAAGATTTGAATCCAAAATTTAACACTTGATAATGTTACTCAAGGCCTCAGGAACTCATTGGTGAAAATCATTTCGAAAAGGGGCTCAAAATCAGTTCACAGACTCACGTTTACTTCAAAACTCAAGTTCATGAAGAACCCCTAATTTATCAACCCAAATCTTGATTTAAATTCATAAATTCAATAATAATAATGGGTCATTGAAGATTTAGAGTAAAAAAACTTTACCCAAATATTTTATCTTGAAAAATATAATTGAAATTGCCTCCACCAAGTTCTCAAAGCTCCAAAAATGAAAAATGGGGAAGAACCCCGAAGTTTGGGTTTGAACACTGTCAGGGGTCTTCTGCAAACTTGGTCGGACAACTCATAAATGAGCTCTGCGAATGTGCCCACTGATCCACAAATGTATCGATCCACTTAAAATGACCTCCCGCGGACACAGTTATCCCTTCGTGATCACAGAGGGTTGGTTTCAACACACAGAACAAAAAATTCAGCCAACTAAAAAATCATCGAAGGGACCCGCGAGATTCGTTCGAAACCCCAAAAATACAAACCACGTAAGTAAATCAATAATACTCGATGTTCTGGACTCAATGAAACTATCAAATTATGAATTTGAGGTCTCCTTGACCCAACATCTGTGAAAACCACAAGAAACTAACTCAATTCCTAAAATGGCTAAAACAAACTCGGGACCTCTAAAGCATTAACCAAGACCTCACCTAGGCCTAAAATCATCCCCCAAATCCAAAGGAACTCTCATAATTCCAATCTGAGCATTTGAACCCTGAATGTTGACCAAAGCCAACTCAATGACTAAATTTCCACCATTTACAACTTAGGACCTGAAATCCTCAAAAAGACTTCAGAATCTGAAACCGACAATTCTCACAGCTCAGTTCCACATTCTGGGACAGATTGAATCATTAGAATTCCATTTCGATACTTGAAACTCCAAAACACATTGAAAACTACTTTTAAGCAACTTAGTCTTTCAAAAGCATGAACTTATCAAATTCTCAACTTTTAACTCAATGTTCAAAATTAAATTTTCAAAATTCAAACATAAAAGACTCGTAGTCGATATCGAGAGAGGCAAAATGGTAAATTCATGAAATTTTCCAGAAATGACCGACCGGGTCATTATATTATATACCACTAAAAAACCATGTTTGTCCTCGAACATAAAGAAAAAAAAGTACTTGGAGCTTAAAAAAGCCGAGGACATCTAGCACGCATATCTGACTTTATCTCCCAAGTTGCCTCATCGACCAAATGATACTTCCACTGCACCTTTAGTGAAGCAATTCTTTGGTCCTAAGCTTTCGGACCTGCCTATCCAAAATGACTATATGATCCTCTTCAAAAGATAAGTCTGGACCCAACTCAACTGAATCAAGAGAAAGTACATTGGACTCATCCGGCATGTACTTTCGAAGCATGAAGACATTAAACACGGGATGCACTACCGACAAGCTAGGTGACAAGGCTAACTTATATTCCATCTCTCTCACACGGCTCAAGATCTCAAAGGGTCCAATCAATCTAGGGCTAAGCTTGCTCTTCTTTCTGAACCTCATCACGCCTTTCATGGGTGACACTTGAAGCCAAATATGATCACCCTCCATGAATATTAGGGCACGAACTTTCCAATCCGCATAAATTTTATGTCGACTCTGGGCTGTCAACAGTCTACTCTGGATCATATAAACATGCTCCATAGAATCTCTAAGCAATTTTGTATCTAATGAATCCATCTAAGCTGAATCAAACTATCTTATCGTAAATCTATACCGATTACCATACAACGCCTTAAAGGGGCCATCTAAATACTGGAATGATAAATGTTGTTGTAGGCAAACTCTGCTATGGACAAATGTCGATCCCATCTAGCACCAAAATGATCACACAAGCTTGAAGCATATCCTCCAACACCTGAATAGTTCGCTCGGACTAACCATCTGTATGAAGATGGAAGGTTGTACTAATATCTAGACGATTACTCAAACCATGTTGCAAAGCCTTCATGGGAAGTGAACAACGAACTTCAATCGGAGACAATAGAATTGGAACTCTATGTAGTCAAACAATCTGATTGATATAAAGCTTGACTAACTTCTCCACCGTATACTTCACCCGAATTGGGATGAAATGGGTGGGAATGGTCAACCTATAAACAACCACCCAAATAGAGTTATAACCACCCACGGTGGTAGGTAGTCCCACAATAAAGTCCATAGTGATTCGTTCCCACTTCCAAGTAGGAATAGACATCCTCTGAGATATACCTCTGGGTCGCTCGTGCTCACTAGGGGTGGGCGTGCGGTTCTTCGATTCGATTCTTTCATTTTTGATTTTTGAAAAGTGTGCACTGTATATTAAACCAAACTAATTCGGTTCAGTTGAGTTTTTTATACTTCGGTTCGATTTAGTTTGGTGATTTTAAATCGGTTTTTTGGTGTAAATGAAAAAAAGAGAGGATAAAGTATAAGATACTTAGAAATTTAAAATTATGTTAATGAATGATGCGTCTCACCGTGAAACATTTATTGTGTTGACTAAAAGTCTATATTTGTCCTTATCAAGAACATTGTGCCTCCAACTATTTCTTGAGAAAAATAAGTATGAAGACGGTTTCTTTACATAATGTACATTTGTAGAAAATTTGTTTGAGTTTCTCTTGGAAATTAATATTTAAAGTTAACTATTGGATTGTACATTTTTTGTTACTTTGATTTGTTCATGAATGATTTAATTGTTACTTGAAATTTTAAATTTTAGTTAAGAGAATGCTCATATATATATATATATATATATATATATATATATAATTTTTTTTAATTTTTATTTTTTTAAAAATAAAAGGTCGGTTCTTCGGTTCACCGAAGTTTTGAGACCTTTACACCGAACACCGAACACCGAATTAAACTTCCAAAAAACTAACACCGACACTGAACCGAAAAATCGAAGAATCGAATTAGTTCAGTTCGGTTCGGTTTTTTGGTTTTCCGATATTTATGCCCACCCCTAGTGCTCACACTTGACATGTTGACAAGTCAAACACCTCGAAACAAAATCTACAATAT
This sequence comes from Solanum chiquidenum, assembly GCA_029582725.1. Taxonomy (NCBI): domain Eukaryota; kingdom Viridiplantae; phylum Streptophyta; class Magnoliopsida; order Solanales; family Solanaceae; genus Solanum; species Solanum chiquidenum. The sequence continues at coordinate 6,054 of JAJOOS010030935.1, forward strand.
CCCTCTTCATACCACACCACTAATAGTGTTGTCTCAAGTCATGATACATCTTCGTTGCACCTAGATGGATAGAATATAAAAAATAATGGGCCTCTTCAAGAATCAATCTAATCAACTTGCCCACCTTGGGCACACCGATCCTGCCACAAATCCTCAAGATACCCTCAGAATCAAGGACAACCTCCTTGACTTCCCCTCTAATCACATTGTCTCAAATGAGACATAACTTCTCATCCTCAAACTGGTGCTTACTAATCTTCTCAACTAAGGAATAATGAGCCTCAATGAAAGCAATCAAACCAACTGTTTCCTAAAAAATCTATAACCATACGAGATTTTTGTCTAACCTATGAACATCTTTAGCCAATGGTCTCTTCTCCACACTAATATCAGCAAGACTCCCCATGCTAGAAGTCTTCCTACTCAAAGCACCAACCACCACATTGGTCTTCCTTGGATGATACAAGATGGTGATATCATAGTCTTTCAGTAGCTCAAGCCATCTACACTACCTCAAGTTCAGATCTCTCTGATTGAAAATGTACTAAAGACTCTGATGATTCGTGAAGACCTCACAATAAACCCTATATAGATAATGTCATCATAACTTAAGCACAAATACTACGACTGCCAACTCTAAATCATGGGTAGGTTAGTTCCTCTCATGGGTCTTTAACTGTCTAGAGGCATAAGCAATCACCTTGTTTTTCTTCATCAGAGCACCACCTAACCCGACTCCAGAAGAATCGCAATAGACATCGAAGTCTACATCCTCTTCGGGTAAAGTCAAAACATGAGCCAAAGTCAATAATTTCATGAGCTTTTGAAAGCTCTCCTCACACTCATCAGACCATTGAAGGCTTACACTCTGTCAAGCCAATCTAGTCAAAAGAGACACAATAGTGGAGAAACTCAGCACAAATCATCGGTAATAGCCTGCAAGTCCCATAAAACTACATATCACAGTAACTGATATGGGTCTTATCCAACCCCTCACTACCTAAATCTTGGATGGATCTACCCGAATACCCTCCTTGGACACCACGTGTCCCAAAAATGCAATAAAATCAAGTTAACACTCACACTTTAAGAACTTGATGTAAAACTTCTTTTCCCTCAATTTCTGGAGTACAATCTTCAAATGTCGATCGTGATCCTCCTTTGTATTGGAGTATACCAAGATATCGCCATTGAGAACTATCATAAAGGAATCCAGATAAGGTTGGTACACTCCGTTTATTAACTCTATGAACGTTGTAGGGGCGCTAGGCAAACCGAAGATATCATAAGAAGCTTATTGTGCTCATAACGAGTATTGAAAGCGGTCTTAGGGATATCCGATGCCCTAATCTTCAACTGGTGATAATCAGACCTCAAGTCAATCTCAGAAAACATATATGCACCCTGAAGCTGATCAAACAAGTCATCAATACGAGGAAGAGGATACTTATTCTTCACGATCACTTTGTTCAACTGTCGATAATCAATACACATCCTCGTGGATTCATCCTTCTTCCCACAAACAACACATGAGCACCCCATAGAGAAACACTAGGGCGAATAAACCTTACTAAACAAATCCTATAACTGGTCCTTCAATTCATTCAACTCAGTTGGAGCCATACAATAAGGATGAATAAATATGAGTTTGGTGTCAGACTCTTAGTCAATAGCAAAATCAATGTCCATGTCTGGAGGAACACCTGGAAGATCAATAGGAAACATACTCGAATACTCTCAAACCACAGGCATAAAATCCATGGGAGATGGTTCGACACTGGTACTCGAATGAAAGCTAGATAGGTTAAACACCCTCTATCAACCAATCATTGAGCTCGAATGAAGGAGATAACTTGGCTAAAATGATCATAATACAGAGAGAGTCAACCCATACCCAAGATAATATTTAAGTCTACCTTCCCTAAAATGATCAAGTGTTCCCAAGTATCATACCCGAACAGAGAAACAAGACAAAATCGATAAACTCGATCCACCAGATTCACCCACTAGTATAGAAACATGAATAGGCACATACATACAATCAGACATCATATCAAATCCAATAAAAAATAGGTAGACACATATGAGAAAGTAGATCCCAGATAAAACCAAATAGATGCAGGTAGAGGGAAAACTGGGATGATACCTATGATCACAACATTATAAGTCTTACACTCAGGCCTCTCTAGAAAGGCATAACACTTGTCCTCATGACCACCTAAGTTTGAGCTCTACCTTCACCCGATGGAGGTGGAACACCCCTACCAAAAGTTCTGCCACCTCTACCGGATTGAACTCTATCTCGATCCCTGGCTGAAGACACTGAATTCCTAGCTGGAGCAGCTGAATAAGAACGATGAGGTCCTAAATGAGTTTGTAGAGGACAGTGCCGCATCATATGACTTGTATCTCCACAAGTAAAGCAAGATCTCGGCACAGACAACTGCTGCTGCAATCCAGACGAACTATCATGGCCACCTCAACCATAACCATAAACTCCTCAGGCTAATCGCCCACTCTCAGCTACTGTTATAGAAGCATGAACCGGTCTACGATGCTGAAAAAAACTACTACCTCTATGCGAACCTCTGCCTCCAAATGAGGCAATAAAAATTGACTAGAAGAACGGGCCCTTTTGGGATCCCCAAACTTCTCTAAAACCATCAACTCTGTCTCTTTGGCGGTGCTCACAATGGACTGGAAAGATGCCCCTCTCTCTGGCTGCCCTGAACACATAAGATCTGACGGAGAAAGTCAATCTTCTCACAAACTGGCGAACTCTCTCTACCTCATTCAAAACAATAGTCATGGTATGCCTAGAAAGCTCACAGAAATGGGCCTTATACTCAGTCACATACAAACTGCCCTGAGTCATGCTCTCAAATCTCATTTGATTCTCCTTCTTCCCGCTCTAGGGAATGAAATGATCCTGGAAAGCACTAGAGAACACGTCCCACTCTACCAAAGGAAACCCAACTGGTCTAGACCTTACAAAAGTCCTCCATTAGTCTTTGGCGCGAGCACGAAGCTGAAGTGAAACAAACCAAACACCACGAAAGTAAGGTGGTTTCATCTTTTGAAACCTCTGATAACACTGTTGATCAACCGCTGTCAAAATAACCTTAGGAGCAATCTTTGTACCAACAGCCTGAACATGAACATTTAGAGTTTGCTTCTAACCATGGATTTGCACCCCTACCCTCGTCTGAGCACCCCGTGGCGTACCTATTGCACCACTCTGAGAGAAGTTCTCTAACACACCTACCATCCTCAACAAGGTCTCATAAAACAAATGAGCTCCAAATTTGGGAGGAATCTGGCCCTCATCAACGTCAACCTGTGTTTTAGGTGAAACCGCTCCACAAGCACGACTACTAGCCTATGCTACTGCACGAGCATGACCTGTAGCTTGGGCCCTACCTCTACCCCTAGCTGGGGTTTCAACAACAGCCTCAGGGACTGCCTCCGTCTACCACTGGATACAAAAGCTCTGGTCTTTGGTATTTGCCAAAACAACACATGACAACTCAGCACTAGCAAAAGTAACCACGCACGATAAGAAATGATGAATAAAATAAAGTTTCATAACAATCTTTGTAGCCTCTTAAAGATAAGTACAAACGTCTTTGTACCGATTCTCAAAACTCTACTTAGACTTGACTTGGACACACGTAAGACCTATGGACCTGGGGCTCTGATATCATTTGTTACGACCCAAAAATAGACGTGATGGTACTTGTTTATTTCCACCAAGACAAGTCAGCCTCAACCCAACGAAAATGAACGAAATGTGGAAAACAATAAAACAAGAACAAAATAAAGTGGAAAACTTATTCATTCTATTCAACCCCCAAAATATGGTTGTCACGTGTACAAGCCACTAAATACATAAAGTGTGGAATTGAAATAATTACAAGTCTCATCCTTTGTTTTTCAATTAGAACAAA
>JAJOOS010030936.1:0-14807 GCA_029582725.1 Solanum chiquidenum
CGAAAAAGGGTAGAAAATTATTTATAAAATAAGTTCGGGGGGGGGGGGTAATAGGACCTGAGTATAGTATAAGTGTGTCTCTGAGATTTCGAGCATAGGTTGGGGGTACTTATGCATTTTCCCAATAACAAAAGCTATTTATGATTCAAACCCATAACTCCTTTCAAATGAACATCCATTATCACTGCGCCAAAGGTATAACTTTTGTCAAGGGTGTTCGTCCAACTTTAAATATATATCCTTTAAATGTAGAATTTGACATATATATATATATATATATATATATAATATAATTTTTCCGACGAAGGGTGTCCCGTTGGACACCTAAGGTGACTATATCTACGCCCCTGTAGGTTGCAATAGGTGAATAGTATCTGTTTTTAACCTTATTAAAAGTCTTAAATTTTATTTCTTAATATTTAAAAAAAAAATTATACGAAGGGTCAATGAATTTCGGATACTAAATTGCCTATAAAAATTAAAAAGAAGTAATTGCTTTGGTTTAGTTAAAAAGAAGTTCTTTATTATATGATAACTTGGTCGTCAAAGAAAATTATTAAAAATTAAAAAGAAGTAATATGAGGTTTAGTCCATGGGTATTTTATGATTACTTGGTCATCAATCCCGCCGTATGCGACGCACTCAAGGGTTGCTTCTTTACCTAGTCGCTTGAATAGGTTCACGTAGGGGTGTACATGACCGGGTTGGTTTGGGTTTTTCAAATATCAAACCAAATCATTTGTATTGGATTTTTAAATTTATAAACCAAACCAAACCAATAAAACTCAGGTTTTTCAACCTCGGAATTTTTTGGGTTTTTTCGGGTTTTTTCGGTAAAGTATTCATACAAACATATAATTTACTTGTACTTCAAGTATTTCTTTAGTCCTACTAAAATACAACTATCTAAGGTGTTTCTTAAAAAAATAACACAATATGATATGATTAATGACACTAAAATATCCAACAAAAATAATAATAATGAAATCGCGTAAAATAAATATTGCAAATTAACAAGTCATAATGAAAATTATCATAATTTTAAAGTACTAAATCATGCTAAAATAAGTTTAATAAGTATTAGTTACATGACTAAATATTAAAAAAAATAATTAAAATTAGATTATGTATTTTAATTGTCTAAACCAATGTAAAACTAAAGAACAAATATTCAATATTATTGTCATTCTTAGTGTTGAATTGATTTTCTTTTTGCATTAGTATTAGTTTGATTTTGATTTAAGCTTTATTATAATTACCAACATATGTGGACTATAATCTTTATTGGACCATTCATAATTCTAAGTTTCAAACTTGAAATAACATATTAAAAGATAAAAACTATGAAAAAGTATAAGAAATATTTAAAAATTATACCAAAGTAAATATTTTTATGTATAAAATAAAATTTTAAAATTATATATATAATGTCGGGTTGGTTTGGTCTCGAGTTATTTTTTTTAGTTAAAACCAAACCAACCCAAATATAGTCGGGGTTTTTTTTCCAATACCAAACCAAGTCAAACCAAACCACTAGTCGGGTTTTTTTCCGGGTTGACTCGATTTGCGGTTTGGTTCGATTTTCGGTTCGATTTTGTACACCCCTAGGTTCACGAAGTAAAATGACAATTTGACCATCAAAAGTTTGCAGTTTCTGGTCTTCTATTCTCTTGTTCTTTTTATTTAGGCATAATATATAAATACCAGGCAAAATGGTCTGATGGATTTCTACTTATATGCATTTGTATTCTGAACCCTTCTAATTGACTATTTGTCAATTGAATTCTTAAACTCAATAAAACTCTATGTTTTAAGCCCTTCTAACCGTTGATCAAGCTTATGTGACACTTTAATTATTGAGTTGACATAAATGCGTGATGTCACACGTAGAAGGAGAGTGAAAGATCGAATTTTAGACTAAAAGTAATTTTTTTCTTTTTAAAAATAGAATAAAAAGATCAAAACAAAATAATAATAAAAAATTCCAGTTCTTTCTTCTTTTTCCACCCCGCCCCTCCCCATTTCTTTTTTTTCTTTTTAATCACAAACCCCCATTTCTCTTCTTTCTCCCCTTTCCAGCCCTTTCCAATTTCTTGTTTCTCTTTTTTTCCCCACATTTTCTTCATCCCGGGATTAGAAATGAAATTGTATTATTGTTGTAGATCTGTATTTTTTTATTTATTTTTGGGGTAATTTATAACCCATAAAGTGATAAAGATTCAACAGTATTGAAAGATGAAAAATAATTGTTGAATGTCTTTGTGAAATTAGGTGAAATGTGTTATGTAAAATTGTGTACAAATATTAGAATATATTGATATATTTTAATGGCTATTCATTAACATCAATGGAGAAAAGAGATTCATGGTGGTTCAAGTGGTAGATGTAAATGTTGGTAAAAGAAATACGATTAAAAGTTGTGAATGAAAGAAATTTAAAATAAAAATAAAAATTGACTGATAATTGTTAGTTATTTAGGAATGTAATGGTACTAGTGAGAATGAAAGGTTGTGGTGATATCTCTAATGTAAAAATATGGAGAGAGGTGAAGGGATGAAGGAGGAATGAGGTGAAAAAGAAAGAAAAAATAGATTTTAAAAATAAATAAATAATAAGTGATGTGTCATTTAAAATGTGATGTGAATGATGATATGTCATTTTTGTCAACCCTTTAAAGTTCACACGCAGCGAAATGAGTTTAAAATGCTTAGTTTCACTGAGTTTAAGAGACAAATGATCAATTAGAATGATATCCAGAATACAAATTCATACAAGTATAATGGTCTATTAGACCGTTCCGCCTATATAAATATGTACTTTAGCTTGGTTTCAACTTGTATCTATGTCCTTCAATTTTGGATCTGCACAAGTAGATATTTAAATTTGTATAAAATTAAACAAGTAAATATATGTGTCCTATGTGGTATCTTACGTGGCCAATTTGCATCCTACATGGAATCTTATCATGTGTATTATGTCATGTAGGATGTGTGTGTTTACTTGTTCAATTTTATACAAGTTTAATTGTCTAGTTGTGCACAACTAAAATTGAAGGACATAAATGCCAACTAAGCCTAAATTAAATAATATATTCATGTATTATGTCTTTTTTTTAATAGACAACCACATGCCAATGCAATGTGGTTTCTCTACTACCTTTTCAGTGAATAGTTTATTATATTTATTTTTAAATTTGGAATGGGAGTATTCATGGGTCGAGTTCGGTTAAAATTAAAAATTAAATCAATTTAAACAAATTTTAAATTATTAAGATCGAACCAAATTAAATATAATTCATATTTGTCGATTTGATTGTTGACAGTTTGATTCATTTTAAAATTATTAATAAAAAATATATGCTTTCGAAAACTCAGTCACCTACTTTGATGAAGGTGTTAACCCGTTCCGTCAATGTTGCATTTTCATTCCTAATATCTTTAAGACTAATCAATGGCTACATTTAGCGCAATTCGTTTGACAAGATTAATCAATTCAAAATGAGACAGCTTAACGAACCATGAGAACACACAAAAGCTCAAATGTTTATTGTCTTTATAGTAATATAACAACCGCAAGTTGACCAGTCATATATCAACTTGCTACATATATACATAGTTTCAATCGTTCTTGCTTGATTTGTAAAATCAAGTTTTTGACAATGAAGTAAGTAGCAGCAGCAACTACATTGAGCAATCAGGAGGGGGATAAAGAGTTGGCAATGTCAATCACAGGAGGGGGATAAAGAGTTGGCAATGTCAATCACAAATCGGTACTTGACATCAGATTTTGCAAGTCGTTCCATGGCCATATTGATGTTGTCCACTGAAATCAGCTCGATATCTGCACTAATGTTGTGCTTTGCACAAAAGTCCAACATTTCCTGCGTCTCTTTCATGCCTCCGATGCAACTTCCTCCAACAAACTTCCTGCTACCTATTAGTATATATAATAACCAAATTTGCAAGATTTAAGTATGATCCTGCACTTATGATGGTTGAAAATTAAGGACAACATCTTCTTGTTGTTCTAAATCAGTGTGTCTTACCCAAAACTAAAGGGGAAATTGGAAGCTCCAGTGGCTTTTCAGGAAATCCAACAGTGACAAAACTGAGCAACGGAGCCAATGGATGAACCACAGCAATTGTGTCAATGATGTAATCCATGTTATTCACAGCAGCCTGCATGCATACACAACCACCAAAACAAAATGTTCATAAAACAACTTATCTTGAGCCAGTGGACACATAAATGCATATTGTTTGCTGAAAAGAATCAAGAGTTAGAAAGACGAGGGATCAAGTAGTTGGGAGCTAAGATTAATAGTTGGAAATAATTATGCAAATTAAACTTGCAACGCAAACGGAAACCAGAAAACAAGCAACTAAGCTTAATGTTACAATTAAATATACAAACAATGCTTACTATATAGTGGGACCCCAACTAACTTGTGATTGAGCTACCTGAGGATTCACCTGTTTAGGATTTTTAATCTTTTCTTTACTTTCATTTCTTTTTCCACTTACGTACCTTCAATTTTGCAGGATCGCTACTTAAAACGAAAGTATCCGCACCAAGCTTCTTGATGGCCTCATCTTCCTTATTTGGAGAGGTGTTGATGACAGTAACTTTTAACCCAAAGGCCTTTCCAATCTTCACAGCAATGTGACCAAGGCCACCTAATCCAGCAACACCCAAATGCTTACCTGGTTCGGTCATACCATAGTATTTCATCGGGCTGTATACAGTGATTCCAGCACAAAATAAAGGTGCCCCAGCATCAGAAGGTAGGTTTTCAGGAAATTGAAGAACAAAGTGCTGATGAACAACTATCATATCAGAGTAACCGCCATAGGTATTTGTACCATCATGGTCTGTGGAGTTGTAAGTAAATTTCATTTTGGGACAATAGTTCTCCAAACTCTGTTCACAGATGTCACATGTTTGACAGGAGCCTACAATCACTCCAACTCCAACTCTGTTACCAACCTTGAACTTATGGACACTACTACCAATTGCTGTCACGAGACCAACAATTTCATGCCTGCACTCAAATAAGTTATTTATGCTGTAATATAAGCTAAGACTAACACTTGTGACATTAAATTGAAATATTCATGACAAGTTGAAGATACTGTTGTAAACCATTTATTGAAGAACCAAAATGGAACATGCTAGTGGTCATCATTTAGTGACAATGAACTTGTAGTAAAGCAAACCTGAAATCATTTTCTAAAATTTTAGTTTCCCCGTGCCGGATAAATCTTTTGGGCCTCAACTAATATGGATTTGCCCTGCGTAAAGCCCATTATAGGGTTAAGCGCTCCCTATTAGGTGTTTTTTCATTCCCAGGGTTCAACCTCAAGACCTCAGTTAAGATTAGAGGGATAATATTCATCACACCACAGTGCTTGGTGGTCTAAAATCTGATGTCTGTCAAGTATAATGAGAAGGAGCTCTAATGTGTAAATATTGGAGGAGGTAATGACTTCATTGATAAGCATATCCCCTGGATGCAATCAGCTCCAAAATGATTAGGGATTTGAAGACTCTGGGTGCACCAATATTATCTTAAGTTATTAACGGATAATGTAGTATTCGATTGGTCACTAATGACTTGAACTATACTGAATACTAAATACAAATATATATGAAATATAAGCTCTAAGTTAATACTTATACTTTACTTTGTTATAATATGAGTTGTAAGTATTTAAGATAATATGTAGATTTTAATTTCTTAAAACAATTGTGTGTGATAACTTAACGGTCAACGTGAGTTAGTTTTACTGAATGGTCATGAGTTCGAATCCATTCTTAAAAAAACAACAATGAATCCATTCTCTAAGAAAACAACAAAATAGGGTTCTATCGCGGGTAGAACCCTAGCTACATCATGGGCGGATCTACATGGATCCAAGGGGTTCATCCGAACCCCCTTCGTTGGAAAATTACACGGTATATATAGAATTAATTTTTCGATTTATTTGTATATACCAAGTGATGAACCCCCTGAACATAAGCTAAGGGCTTGGTTCAGTGGTAAAGGGGGTTCAAGAATTCGCAATATAAGTGCTGGGTCGCTGGTTCGACTCCTTGTAACAGCGTTTCCCCCCCATATTTCAGCCGATTTTCATTTAATTTTCTAAATAAATGAAAAAATTGTTTTGTTTGAAAACCTATTGAGATTTATACTATTTTATTAGATATTAAAAAATAAATTTATTTTCCATTTTTATAAAATTAAGTAAAACTTATAACGTTGTTGTCATAATTAAATTAAAATACATTCACTCATACTCATTTTAAGTCAAACGTTTAATTTATATTTGATTAAGGAATAATATAATTATAAGTAAGATTAAATAAATAAGAGTAATCATTAAAATTTATAAATAAATACAATTGTCGCGATATTTTTCAATCTTGATAATTATTTTCTCGACGCAAATTTTATTGCTACAATATGATCGGATTTAGAAGTATTCCTTAGTTAGTTTCAAAAATTAAATAACGTTTGTATACAACAATGACAGAGACAAGACCCATAATTATAGTTTAAAAAATACATTCTCTCATACTTATTTTAATGTTATGTCAAACGTATAATTACTCGATTTTATTGTTTGTGTTGAGGTAGAGTTAAATTTTTTTTAGTTGCTTATATCTGATCCGATCCATTTATATTTGACCCGCTCCGCTTATATGGATACTAATAGTGTGCTTACTTATCTTTTTGAACCCCCTCGATGGAAATCCTGCCTCCGCCACTGGCTACATGGGTGAGTGTTTTGGCTTGTACTAGCGACCCAAGTGCATTTCTATGCTCCCCGGTGCACTCTTAATTATATTTTAGTTTCTGCTAGTTTCTCAAGATGAATATACATATGATTTTTTTCGAACTTAACGAGTGCACGTGCATCCCCACCTTTACATGTGGGTTCGCCTCTACTCCAGTACATTGACTAGACTGGATTTGGCTCTCTTCCACTAGCCCATATGAAACTAATCTAACTTCTTTTTTCTCCATTACAACCCACTTTCTTCTTCTGCATTGAGTAATTCACCATCAATATTAGAAAGGGAAGAAGGGAAACTGTACTCAAGTTAACTTTTGCACAATCAAGTTAAGGAAAATGAAGAAATACCGTCCTATCTTGTTTCTCTATTTTTGACTTGAATAGAAAGGAAAAGGGAACTTTTTGGTTGCTGGAGAAAATGTAAAATTATGGGATTTTTACCAATATTTCTCCATTGATGAATCTCAATCAAAATATAATTTCTATTAATTTTTTCATCTTTCAACTCTATCCTCCTCTTCAGATATGAAAAATTTAAGAAATTATATCAAACCTAATTAATACACTATTGTAATTCCAAATAAGCTTCAGCTTATGCATTTGCTACATGAATTAAAACTAATGTTTTTAGCTTTTTAAAGGCTAGAAAATTTTTCTGGGTTGTAATTGACTAGATAAAGGACCATCAACTTTCATTCTTCCATACTTATTGGCCCGCCATGAAAGCAATTTCAGCATTAAATTTCTCCTAAAACTTCAAATCTGAAAAGGCCGGAGGAACCACTCGTTCTGATTTGAGTTTTAACTTGCTGAAATTTTCAATTTTTGATAGATCTGAAAGGGAGAGGAGAGGCTTGGAGTCTAGTGGTGGAGAGATAAATAAAGATGGAGGTTAATATTTGATCATGATTAAAATGGTTGGTTATACCAAATAAATCTGAACCATCTATTAATTTAAGGGACACTTGTAGCAATATTAACCCCAATTGGAGGAACTTGACAGATTGGCTACTGGAGGGAAGCCAAATCCGACTAGACCTACTACTAACTACACTTCAAGAACCTAACCATAAATCATGGACTAATCTAAATTATTTACATTTTGTAATCTACAGTTCTATACCAACAAAAAAGAGTTGCTTTAGTGTGTAACTGTTGATGTCACCTAATATATCAATATAGAAAGGGCAACTTAGTACTTACTTCTATCTAGCTATTAAGAAGTAGTTAATCTGTTAGTTAGTTATTAAGTTCAATAGTCAACTACTGTGTAAATGAGTCAGTTGTGATTCATTATAAAAGGATCACACACAATGTATTTGAGATTAGATTGAATATAATTCTCTAATTAGTTTACTAATTTCTGATCTCTCTACTTCTTCTTCTTCCTCTTAACTTCTCCTCTTCTCAAGGATTTTTGTATCAATTCATGAATAACAACATGGTATCAGAGCAACTACAACTGTTGAGTTAACCTGGCTAGTGGGACTACTGAAGGATCTTAGGTTAACCATCACACAACCCACCACACTGTTTAGTGATAGCAAAGCTGCTCTACAAATAACAGTTAATCCTGTTTTTCATGAAAGGACAAAACACATTGAAATAGACTGTCATTTTGTTAGAGGAAAAATACAACAAGGTATGATAACTACTCAATACATTCATACCAAAGAACAACCAACGAATCTGCTCACAAAAGAACTGCCCAAGGTTCAACATAAACATCTCAAGAACAAGCTAGATGTTATCAACATATTCAACACACCTAACTTGAACGGGAGTGTTGATGTCACCTAATAAATCAATAAAGAAAGGGCAGCTGAGTACTTACTTCTATCTAGCTAGCTGTTAAGAAGTAGTTAATCGATTATTTAGTTATTAATTAAGTTAGTCAGCTACTGTGTAAATGGGTCAGTTGTGATTCATTATAAAAGAATCACACACCATGTATTTGAGATTAGATTGAATATAATTCTCTAATCAGTTTACTAGTTTCTGATCTCTCTACTTCCTCTTAACTTCTACTATTCTTAAGGAATTCTGTATCAATTCATGAATAACAACAACTTCTCATCAAAATCTAAAACAATAAAGTTGAGCACACAGAAGAAATTACCACCTTGCCTTTGGTGCAATAACAAAGGGGTTTAACAGACATAATAAGCACTTTTGCAACTAAAATGGCTTAATTCAGTTTGGGTCCCTTCCCCCAACTCCTTTTGGGATGGTGGTGGTGAGAAAGGAAGCAAACCTAAAATAAAAGAAAAGTAATTTTAGCACTAATGGTGAAATATTATTTGAAAGGATACTACAAGCTATGACCTTCACTCACAGGGTTTAGGCTAAATCAAGCCCCAGAAAGACCTCTTTTATTTTCTAGTTAGGAGAGAAGACCTATAAAAATGGAGACAAGATAAAAAAAAACTTTTGATGTTAATCTTAGCTAGCATTCTAGTAGGATTGATAAACCGAACAACCGTTGGACTTTTCAAAATGTAATTTTAGTCCCTAAGTTAATTTTTTGGTGCTTCAACTAAAATTCATCAAAGAGAAATTCTAGATCCTTTAGACAAAGCCAAAAAATATCTACCTATCATTGGCATTTTCAAACTAATCTTGAAATGCCCTTGTGACGGGGCCTGAAAGGGATTAGAGTAGATATTCAACATTTAGCTGTGAAGCACACTTCAAGTAAAATCTAGCACCCATTTTCTTTCATGACTCAAGAAGCGAAACATTTTTCAAATCTCCAAGAGGTTTCTGAACTAAAAAATTATGTGAACTGCTAGTCTTCTACCAATGAAGCCTCTAGTAGTGGAAACATATTGTTATTGACTTTGTTGGGAAACATTCGCTTTTTTTTCTCTCATGATACCCTTTAATCATCTTTTCACCAAGAAAAGAACAAGGTTAACTTGGCCGAAATGTCAAAACACTTGTTTGTCTTATCCTTCTCTAGCTCATTTTAAGTTGTTAGGATTATAACCTAAATATTTTGTATATATGTTTGTATAGAACAATTGCATATAAGTATCTAGAAAGAAAAAAAGAAATACCAAAAAATAGAGCTCCCTTATTCTTATAAATCATACGATCGCAAATCTTTCTAGTTGGATCATCATATAATTAATAAGGCGAATAGAAATTAGCATAGCTTTGAGGACAGCCGGTGATCTTTTAACATCAAAGTGTATATAATAGTGTTGTAACATCAAATTAAAATGGTGTTACCCAGGGATAATGGGGTATTTTGTGAATCCCCATTCATTCTTCAAAGTATGCAAGTTGGAGTGACATACTCCACAATAAAGTATCTTCAATGTAACATCATCATCACCATTTTTCTCCCATCAATTCAGATAGGAATATATATAAATTCACAATTCTCGTTTCTTCTGGTCATAAATCAAAGAGTTAAAACAATTGGCTTTTTGTATAAAACAATTCAAAAAATTGTACTAGCTCAAAGTAGAATACAACATGTATGTTTATACTCATTGAATTCAAAGAATTGATCCTAAAAGGTCGTGATGCAGTCAACCTAAAATGAAGAAAGTACCTGCGGGAGAAATGAAAGGGAGAGAGAATTCTGGAGGGGTCCCTGGCGGCCCACCCAAAAGCTTTTTGTGCCTGCTCGTTCTCTCTTCTTTTAGCCATTTCTCTAAATCTCTCGACCTGTCTAAGTAGTAACACAAGAGAATTGTGTGCGGTGATAAGTAAGTGTTGAAATTTAACTGATGACAAGTTTGACTAATCCAAATTTAATCTTTCTCTAATTAATGATTAAAATTCTTGGGGCGTAAAATATAATTTTGTAGTAACACAAGAGAATTGAGGTTCTCTTGTGGAGGGTGATAAATAAGTGTTGAAATTTAAATTGATGACAAGTTTGACTAATCCAAGTTAAATCTTTTTCTAATTAATGATTAAGATTATTGGGGTGTAAAATATAATTTTAAAAATTGTTAAATTCTTAAAACAATTTTTAAAATCGTTAAATTCCTTTTCTCTTACAGTTAGCATTAATCCGTTTTTAAGTTAGTGTATTATTAAAACAAGGAATGATCAGCAGATGGTTGCCTGTAACTTATCCACCATATTATTTGAAGTTCGATGGTAGCCTGTGACATATCCACCATATTATTTGAAGTTAGACAATGGTTCATACTCATTGGTTAAGTAATGTTGCTTTACTAATAGTAAAAGTTAATGCTTTAGTCTATATATGTTGGGGTAGCTTGAATGCGTTAAGCAATTTGTGGAGAACTTTCTAATATATATATGAGCAATTTATTACAACAACTTTGAGTTCTATGAGACTACTAAATGTTATCTTGATTAGTGGATAAAAGAAGAGTCTGTTATGTGAGACATCTTATAAGTGTTATTCCGATTATTAAAACGATGACAAAGTGGATCATGAAGGAACATTTTAATCTCTATCTTCTAGAGTCTTAAACATGCCATAGCATATATAAAAGTTGTAAAGTGAAGAGGTGCACTTTGCCAATTTATTCATAGTTTTGGATTGTGCCTATGGTTTTGCTTCAAAAATTTGTTTATATAAGATGAAGTTACAAAGTTCCCATACATCATGATAGGTATTTGACATTTTTTATGATTTGAGCTAAATATACTAGGATCAAACTACGTACAATTTTCATCGATCATATTATCCCTTTTGCTTTCTTAAATGGGTTTTACAATTTTTTACTTTGAGGTTACCTTTTTTGTTTTATTAGTATTAGATTATGAGAATGTCAAAGTAATTATATTTTTCCCTCTTAATTACAGGGACAAGAACACAAATGGCGTTGAGGAAGAGTTTGAAGGCCTTTAATGTTTTCTTTTTATCATATATACAATGACATTGAACAATATTGGTAATATTGGATGTATACTAAATAATACTGGATGCATTTAATATTTGTAAGCAATTTTTTGATCTGTAATTGTTGGAAAAATAGGTTTTAGTGGCAATTTGAGTTTCTACTAAAGATAAAACTAGTTTAGTGAGGATTTTAGTCGCCCCTAAAGCTCATTCTATTGCAGCGATAAGAGCTGCCACTAAATGTATAACACTATTGTGGCAACTTATGTCGCCACGTCAAGTCATTTTCAGTAGCGATAAGAGTTGCCACTAAACGTAAAATGCTATAGTGGCGACCCTGTTCGTCACTGAAAGTCAATTTTCAGTGGCAACTAACTAAACCTAATAGTACCTGGTTAAGTTTAGGTGTGTCGCCACGAGATTTCAGGTGCAGTTCATGGAGGTACTTATGCATTATCCCACCATCTTTGATGAAGGTGTTAATCCGTTACATCAATATAATGTTACTTGCTTTTTCATTCCTAATATCTTTAGGACTAATCAATTCAAGATAGCTCTAGCAAAATAAAACAATGCTTAATGAACCATGAGAAAGCACAGAAGCTCAAAGGTTTATTGTCTTAATAGTAATAACTGCAGCAAGCTGACTAGTCATATATCAACTTGCTACATAGTTTCAATCATATGTTGCTCAATTTGTAAAATCAAGTTTTTGGTAATGAAGGAAGAAGCAGCAGCAACTACATTGAACAATCAGGGCGGGGATAAAGAGTTGGCAATGTCAATCACAAATCGGTACTTGACATCAGATTTTGCAAGTCGTTCCATGGCCATATTGATGTTGTCCACTGAAATCAGCTCGATATCTGCAGTAATGTTGTGCTTTGCACAAAAGTCCAACATTTCCTGCGTCTCCTTCATGCCTCCAATGTCACTTCCTCCAACAAGCTTCCTACCTGTTAGTTTAATAACCAAATTTGCAAGATTAATTATATACGATCTTGCACTTACAATGGCTGAAAACTAAAAGTAACATCTTGTTGTTGTTCCAAATCAGTGTGGCTTACCCAAAACCAAAGGGAAAATTGGAAGCTCCAGCGGCTTTTCAGGCAATCCAACAGTGATAAGCTTACCATCCATCTTCAGTAAACTGAGCAACGGAGCCAATGGATGAACCGCAGCAATGGTGTCAATAATGTAATCCATGGTATTCACAGCAGCCTTCATAGACAACCACCAAAACAAAATGTCCATAAAACAACTTTGCTTGAATCAGTCCACATATAAATGCATATTGTTCGTTGAAAAAATTCAAGAGTTAGAAAGACGAGGGATCTAGTAGTTGGGAGCTAAGATTAGTAGTTTGAAATAATTATGCAAATTTATCTTACAACGTGAACGGAAACCAGAAAATAAGCAATTAATTAAGCTTAATGTTACAATATAAATACACAAACAGTGCTTACTATATAGCGGGACCCCCACTAACTTGTGATTGAGCTACCTGAAGATTCATATAGTCCACCTCAACTAATTTGGTATTGATGCATAGTTGTTATAAAATGCTTATGATCATCTCCTATACTGTATCTATTCTAGTTGATTCATCAAGAACTTTATTTCCAAATTTTTGTTGCAATGGTGTTAAAGATTTCTTAACAAAACCTTGGTGACTTAAATGTAGTCATATAAACATTCACAACTTCGCTGAACTGCTTTCTTAATCTTCTGAAGAATATTACTTGTTTAGGATTTTTAAACTTTTACTTTCATTTCTTTTTCCACTTACGTACCTTCAATTTTGCAGGATCACTACTTAAAACAAAAGCATCCGCACCAAGCTTCGTGATGGCCTCATCTTCCTTCTTTGGAGAGGTGCTGATGACAGTAACTTTTAACCCAAAGGCCTTTCCAATCTTCACAGCAATGTGACCAAGGCCACCTAATCCAGCAACACCCAAATGCTTGCCTGGTTCGGTCATACCATAGTACTTCATCGGGCTGTATACAGTGATTCCAGCACATAATAAAGGTGCCCCAGCATCAGAAGGTAGGTTGTCAGGAAATTGAAGAACAAAGCGCTGATGAACAACAATCATATCAGAGTAACCGCCATAGGTATTTGTACCATCATGATCTGTTGAGTTGTAGGTAAATATCACTTTGGGACAATAGTTCTCCAAGCTTTGTTCACAGATGTCACATGTTTGACAGGAGCCTATAATTACCCCAACTCCAACTCGGTCACCAACCTTGAACCTATGGACACTACCGCCAACTGCTGTCACGAGACCAACAATTTCATGCCTGCACACACATAAGTTATTTATGCTGTAATATAAGCTAAAACTAACACTTCTGACATTAAGTTGGAAAATTCATGAAAAATTCAAGATATTGTTGACTACCTACTCTACTATTCAGAGTGATTCTAAAACTGGTAATCCATTGATTGATGGAACGTGCCAGTGTGCATCTAGTCAACTTTTCCTGAGTTTCATGTAATGATGATTTAATAATCTGTGATTCAAATCTGGATGCCGGAGAACAGGCAGAAGCACTTCTAACAAGGACTAAGAACAGACAGAAGTTTCTAACAAACACTATTTAGTGACACTGAACTTGTAATAAAGCAAATCTGAAATCATTTTCTCAATTTATACTGCCCAGTAAATCTTTGGAGCCTCAACTAACCTGGATTCATTAAAGGGGGAACTTCTCCCTACTAGGTGTTTTTTTTCATTCCTAGGGTTCAAACTCGAGATTGCAGTTAAGATTGGAGGGATAATATCCATCACACCTGAACTCTGATGTCTGTCAAGTATTATGAGAAGGAGCTGTAGTGTGTAAGTTTTGGATGAGGTAATGATTTCATTGATAAGCATCCCCTGGATGCAATCAGTTCCAAAAGGATTAGCTCCAGTACATTAACTAGACCTGCTAGTAACTACATTTCAAGGTGCTAACCAAAAATCATGAACTAATCAAAATTATCCAGATTTGTAATCTACACCAACAAAAGAGATGCTTTAGTGTGTAACTTCTGAAAATCTAAAACAAAATTACCACCTCGCCTTTGCTGCAATAATAAGTGATACTACGACTAGAACACACGATTTCAAGGAATTTTCGCAAAGCCTTAACCACTAGACTAAACATTTAACTTGTGTCAAGAG
>JAJOOS010030939.1:0-11582 GCA_029582725.1 Solanum chiquidenum
TGGAAGTACTTTGACTAATCGAATATAATTGTGAGTTAAAGTAAAGTCTAAACCATTTTCCTCGTGGGATCGACCCCAACCTACAAGTTGGGTTCTGTACTTGATAACGATCGCTTATGCTTCTGTAAGGAGGTGTAATTTGAGCGTGTCAATAAGCTTCACCATGTGTTCAGAGTAAAAAATCATGGATCAAGCATGGGTTCATATGAATTCAACTAAAAATCATGTAAATACTTTCAATTCATGCATAAGAAGATAGAAAACAATCAATTGAATCATAATTGAAAAAAACCCATAAAGATTGAATAAAACCCTAACTTTGAATTGAGAATTGAACTTGCGAAATTGGAAGATCTTGGGAACCCTATGGAGGAAAGGACTTCATAGGTGAATATTAACATACTTTGGTGATCAAGGTCCAATAGCTATGATGAATTGAATATCTTGAAGTGAAACCCTAGCTTCTTCTCCCTTAGCTTTAGAGAGAACTTTTAGGGATGAACTTGGAGGAAAATTAATGATTTAGGAAAATGATTTAGGATAGGTAGTTTTAGGACTTAAATCCTCATATATGGCTTAGAATGGGGGTTAACACAATATAGCTTAGGTATTAAACACATAGGAGAAAGACCAAAATGACCCTAGCTTAAAAGCTGACGGGTGACCTATATGGATGGCTGTACGATCCGTATAAGGCACCACTGTCGTTTAGGTAACCATCTAGGTGACCCCAAAAACCTGGCAGCACTAAACGGCCAGACCACTTCCCTAAACGGGCCGTGGTCTCTTTCACAATCTGTTTAGGCTTCCGTGAAGGGTCCATGGCATGTTTTAGGCTCGTGGACTTCCCCGTTAACCTACTTTAACATTTTTAATGTCTGAGGTGCTACACTCTTCCTTTTCGATACCATTAGAGTATATATATATACTCGTAGGAAAAAGCAGTGATTCAGTGAAAACTAATTATATTTATTCTTGATACCATCAAAGTATAAATATACTCTAATGGTATCAAAGAGGGAGAAATAGTGCTTCAGTGAAGCACTACTTAGTTACTGCTTGATACCATTAAAGTATTTATATACTATGATGGCATCAAGGAGGAACATATAGTGCTTCAGTGAAAAGACTGTCTAATTATCACTTGATATGATCAAATTTTATATATACTTGATTTAACGTCTTAAGTACACCTCATCCAATTCTAGGTGTAAACGATCGTTAGTCAGTATAAAACTCAACGAAAGGTTGGGGTCGAACCCACATGGAGCGGTACGTGTTCAAATTCAATTATAAAGTGCAAACGTGGTCTAATCAGTTATAGGAATAGAAATTATCTAAAACATACAAATATATCGACATGCAAATTTTACTAGAGCTCAAGTAAAAACGGAGGAAATAACAATATAGAGAAGAATTCTCGGGATGTGATCAATTATAAGAAAATTTTACTATATGGGTAATTGAAACTACCAATAAATAGCTAAATATCAGTGGGTAGGCTAGGCTATAGGTGAAATAGTTTTCTCTCGAACAACTATCACCTTTCAGGTGATTTCTTTAGAACATCAACAAGCTTAGCAATTAAGAACAATCCACACCTTAATTCATCTACTCTTTCGAGATATATAGGTAGAATCGAGATTAGGATTTACTCTTTCGAGCTAAACCAATATCATCCTAATAACTACAATCATCAATTGAAAGCTTTGATTCTAAAACCTCTTTTTTCAAGCAAGATCGGAATGTTAAATTCGAATTGCATTCGCAACTACAATTCTTAGTTTAAAACACAACTATCAATTAAAACCCACTTCAATTAAGCATTTAAATCAATAATTAACAATACCCATAAGCTAATTAAGCCCATAATCACAACCCAAGAATTGAGGTTTTAGACACACATCATAAAAATAGAGAAACGATTACCAAATACATTCGCCATGATTTGGGTAAAGGTTCCCAAGTCTTTATAATGGTACAAATAGAAGAAATTCAGAAACCCACTTGCAAATCCTCACAATTTAACTTAGAAATCCTCGAAGTCTACAATAAGAACTGAACAACTAAGAGAAAACTCTAACTCTAGAAAGGGAGCTGCAAATACTGGGTGATAACTCGTGAAAACTCATTTTAAATTCCAATTTATAGTTGCCCAAAATTTAGTCTGAAAGTCCAGTTGGCGGAATAAGTCGGGCCTCGCCATTCGACGATCCGCCATTTTCTCCCTTCCAACGCCATTTTGCATTGGTCATTAGCCTCCCAGATTCTGTAACTTTGGGCGATCCAAATTGTTGTCGTGGAATGGATCGGTGATTCACCGATTGGCCATTTCTGTCGCCAAATTGGTTTCTTCCCTAGGGCTGGCACGCTGGAACTTTAGGAGAGCTAGAAGAGCCACTCGGTGGTTCGCCGAGTGGTCTTGGCGATTACCAGGATCGGTTTTCTTCAATTCTTCAGCTTGTTTTGCGTGGTAGTGTCCTTGCCTTGATCCTTAGCTCACATGCCTGAAAATAAATGCTTTAACATTAGTTTATAGCATAGATTAGGCAATTGAGGAAACTTATACTACCAAAACACAACCCTAAATGAGTCAAAATCTCAGACTCATCAATACTCTGATGGTATCATGGAGGAAGATTTAGTGAATAATTTAGTAAAAACTAACTAAATTACGGCTTGATACCATCAAAATTAGGGATGGCAATGTGGCGGGGCGGGGTGTGTTTAAGGCTATGTGAGGTGGGGCGGGTCGAATGCGGGGTGGGTTGAAGTGGGTTTTTTAAAAATTAATATGGGGCGGGGCGGGTTGCGGGTATATGTGATTTTATGTGGGTTCTAACTTAATTTTAATTTTTTTACATGTTATAAGAGTGATAGAGCATTATTAATTAAAATAATTTCATTAAAGTTACTGAAATATTCAAGATAATAAATGAAAATTGTCCAATAAAAAAAATACAATTTCTTCATGTTTCCCAATTGACCTCTAAAAAATAAATTTTTAAGTCACTATCCTATTAAATTAATACAACTTAATGAAAAAATAAACTTATTTTTATGAATTATATTTTTAGTATCAAACATAACTAGAAAAAGAAAATATTAAAACAATTATGCGGGGTGGGTTCATGTGGGGCGGGTCTATGCGAGGTGGGGTGGGGCGGGTTGAAAATGAAAAGAGTTGTTATGTGGGGCAAGGCGTATTAAAAGTTTTGCGGGTTAAGCTCAACCCGCTCCTCCCCCGCTCTACACCGTCCCATTGCCATCCCTAATCAAAATATATACATACTCTCTGATGGTATATAAGAGGAAAAAACAGTGCTTCAGTGAAAACACTACCCAGTTGCTCCTTGATACAATTGGAGTATATATATACTATGGTGGCATGAAGGAGGAACATGCAACGTTTGACTAAAAAAATGTTCAATTACTACTTGATATTTTGGGGTATGCATCGGTTGATTCTGTTCGGTTTTATATATTATCGATTCAATTTATCGGTTTTAGATTTATAAATATGTTAAACCAAACCAAACCAATATGATATTTTTTTTTTATCATTTTTTGATTTATCAATTTTTCTTCTTAACGATTTGGCTTATGGTTTAACCAATAAGAAAATACTTATAAAACAAATATATGACTTCTCTAGTAATTTGATGTGAGAAGACAATAATGTAACTTTACAAAATGCTCATAAAATAGAAATAACAATAACTAACATGAAAAGAATTATACAAGTGCAACACAAAGAGAAATAAAAAGGAATAGGATTCTTACTTTAGGTTTTGAAGTTTTGTATAATGTGATGTTGTGAACTCAAAGTAACTATGAAGTAACAGAAGATAAAAGGAAAAGACAGTAACTAGTAAGGTACTGAGATTAATACTTAATATTTATGTAGGGCTAAAGTAGTAAATTACTTTAGTTTTAATAGATTATTGCAATATTAAAAATCAAAATTAAACAGATAACCTCATAATATTTTTTTTTTATAAAACCATTAAATGCCATTAACCCAATAACCCAATAATAATAAACCAATAATTTTTTTTCGGTTCAGCTTATCGGCCAATTCAGTTTTTACACACCCCTATTGATATTATCAGATTTTTTTATACTCTAATGGTATCAATGAGGATAATGCATTGATTCAGTGAAAACTAACAAAATTCCTACTTGATACCATCAAAGTATAAGTATTTTTCTAGAAGTGATTTCATATAACATCCATCTTATGTAGATATGTTGTTATTTGTATAAACTACACATGTTATTGGACTCTTAGAGCATGGAGCATAAAAAGATCATATTTGTTTCAAGTAACAGAGTTTAAAGATGTGCACACCTACCCCAAACATGAAATATTTTGTGCAGATAGTCATGCCACTACACTTTTTTGTAAGTATTATCGTACAACAAAAGATTCTTGATCCAAGAATAGTGTACACATAGACAAATACACAACAAGATTTCAAAAAATGTATATGGTATTGATTTGCCATGAATTTATGGTACATTTGACGCCCAAAACAAAGGATTATTGCAAGTAACCAAGTACGTTTTTGTCGATATGATACTTTTTGGTGTATAGTGTAGAAAAAGAGGTTTGAGATTAGTTGAACAAAAAAAGCCAGGAACTAAAAAATGAGTGGCTGAAGATGGGAGCGTACATGAGCCGTATACCTCTATACGGTCCATCAACCTGGCTGTGAACCTTGAGAGAAAAATCCAATTGCAAGGCCACGAGAGCATACGACCCTTCAAGATCTACATGATCCTTCAACTTGGTCATGAAATATACTATGTGAAAGAGAGACAAAGTATCAGGTCCATGAGACCCGTACGGTCCATGGTGACTCATACGATAAGGCAAGGGGCCCGTGAATTTTCAAATACAATCAAGTCAAAGTCCAATCTGAAGGACAGTTGAACGAGACATTGGACAATCCGTGGTGTTCTATACGGTTTGTAAAGAGGCCTGCGAGAAGATGAGATCAAGCTGAACAATATTTTCCAAGAATATCACGGAGGGTGTAACGGACCGTGAAGATATTCATGTGCCGTCTACCCTCCCGTGAAATAAGTCGACTTTCAAGAACTTTCCTACTTCGACTAGGATTCATCTTTGAGACTATAAATAGTTACTTAGGGTTTTATTATTTAGTACTCATTTTGAGACAAGTTTTTATCACTTTTAAATGACAACTTCCTTGCTTTCGCTTATTTTTTGGATAATTGATCATTGCTTTGATCTTACGTTTCAATTCTTAATCAAAACTTTGCGGATTTGATTTTTATAAGCATCTCAGTCATGATTTTTCGTCAATGTTTTACTAATATTTTTTTACGATTATGAGCAGCTAAAAAACACAACTAGGGTTGTGGGAATCATAACTATGTAGCAATCGTAGGATTGATTACGGGTGATTGTCAACTAATGCATGTTTTGTTTATATTTTAATTTTGATTGTCTTCTAAGGAGTGCAAGCGTTAGAACCTTCATGTATTCATCACTTGATCAAGAGAGAAGGGTATGTTAAGCAAAATCCAGAAACTAATGAAATTCATATTCTATAAACTCGTTTTTATGATTTAAGCCCGAGCAGGGATGCTTTTTGAAAGGAGAAAGCATGGGTTAATAATGTACACAATCTAAGACCAAGAGAAGATGAGTGATATTCATAATAGGGCTGAAAAGTATTTAGGTATTATTAACTTGATAATAATGCATGCTTAGCATCAAATGACCATTACATATATAAAATCTGAGTTGAATTACTATGTCATAGGGCACATAACCCTGGTCCTTTCCACATAACCAAAACTTTAAGTTTGTCTTTTGTAACTTTTATTACTGAACTATGGTTACATCTAGTTACTTGAAATCTAAAACAAACCCAATATTTACTTATTTCTTTTGTATCCTCTATGGGATCGACCTCAACTCTTGTTGAGTTTTGTATATGACTTCGACCGTTTATACTTCTTAAGTGAAGTGTAAGTTTGGATGTATCAAATTTTGGCACCGCTGTCGGGAATTCAGTTTAGAAATATTCTACTAGAAATTATTTTAGTTTGTAGTGGTATTTCCTAATTTTACTTTTTGTTCCCTGTCTGTCTCTTACGTACGTAGTATAGGTTGTGCATGCCAAGTACCCAAAGTAAAGGAGAAACTTTGACTCCTTATGATCCTAAGCTTGCACAAACTATTCGAAGAAGAATGAATTCCCAAGAGCGTGAAACATAGAGACTGAGACTGGGTGTTGAGGCCCAAGAAAGAGGTGTCAATAACAACTAAAACAATCCAAATGGAGAGGAAGTTAAGGATGAAAAAGAAGAGTTGGCCCCATCTCAACAACTGTTAGCCCCAAGAGGTCGAGGAAAACAACATGTGAACTTAGTTGTTGATGAGGATGACCCATATATGGATGGAGCTGGAGAAACTGGAGCTATAGTGGTCACACCATTGCCTTCGGGAGTAAAGTTCACCATCACCAACACCATGATATTGTTATTGAACCTGAAGGGGTTATTCAAAGGTACAACTGGTGAGGATGCTAATCTAAATTTGATGAAATTTGTAGGAACCTATAAGTCAGCTAAAATTCTTGGGGTTAGACAAACAACAATGCAATTGCGGTTATTTCCATTGTCCCTAACTAGAGAAGCAATAAAATGGCTAAAAGAGTTACTTCATTGCTCGATCAACAACTGGTTAGAGTTGAACGGGTCTTTCCTAGAATATTTTTTCCCAAAAGCAAGGGGGTTGCAGTTGAAGGATGAGATAGGTGCTCAAAAGAAGTTACTGGGTAATGCACTACATGGCATATGGTGGAGGTTTAGCCGGAAACTTAAGCATTGCCCAAACCATTATCTTAGAGACAGTTGAAGCAAGTATTCTATTAATCATTGAACTTTGTGAACAAGCATGTGGATGACAATTTGTGGAGGGTCTTTCATGAGAAAGCCTTTCCCGGAGATTAAAACTATTCTGGATGAAGTATCAAAGAATAACAGAGCATGGAATACTAGATCCTCAGATATTGGTGACCTTGGGTTTACATTTGAGTTGTCAACAGAGCAGTGATAGAGAGAAGTAGAATGTGATAAGGATATGGCTCACTTGAAAACACAGATGGATCTGTTGACCAAACATCTGCTATTATGAGCTTGATTTTAAAGAGGAAGCTAAGTATATAAACAATTAGGAGGGTTTATGAAATTATGACTCGGGAAATTAAGGTAATAATTTAGGAAATCAAGGTCGTAACTTTCAAAGAGATAACTATGTTGACAAGTTTGAAAATCGAGAACAAGGTAACTGGAACAATAAGGATGGATACAAGAATGACCGAAGATGTGTTTATATCCCTCCTAGAAATAGGGATAAAGTTGGTAATGGGTCTGGAAACTCTAAGATGGAGGATATGTTAGCAAGAGTACTTCAGAGGGTTAAATCTATAAATTCAAAAGTAAAAGATCTGAAAGTGACTTCTCTAAATATGAGAAAGTTGGTAGACTCACATTCTACATTTATCAGGCCGTTAGAGCAACGAATGGGGCAGTTGTCGCATCACTTAATCATAGAAAGAGTGGTGCTCTTCCAAGCGACACCATTCAAAATCCAAAGAAGGATGGTCACTGCATAGCGATGACGACTAGGAGTGGGAAGGAACTTCCAGAACTTGTACCTACAAGTATTGAGTATAATGTTGATATTGCATCAGATAAGGATGAACAGGTTGAGAACGAGATTTGTTAAGAAGTACCAGTTGATGTTGTAGAACCTAAAGAAGCTGAGATTAGTCCTGAAGTCGTGGAAGGGACTAAAAGTGCCTATGAGCCAATTAGAGAAGCATCACAACATGTGTACACAATACCTAGGCCACCACACCCATTTCTACACAGGCTGAAAAAGAAGGTTGAATATAGTAAATTCGTCAAATTATTATCCTTGCTTCACCAACTTTCTGTAAACACTCCTTTAGGGGAGGCTTTGGAACAATTGCCAAGATACACAAAATTTATGAAGGACTTGGTTACAAAGAAGAGGATGGTGAATTATGAGTCAGAAGGTAATTTGCACCATTGTAGCGCTATTTCTACAAGGTCACTTGTGCAAAAGAGGAGGACCCTGGAGCTTTTACTATCCCATGCATGATTGGGTCTTTCAATTTCCCTAAGGCATTGTGTGACTTCAGAGCAAGTATCAACCTGATGCCGCTTACCATTTACAAATAGTTGGGTTTGGAAGCCCCCAAACCAACTTCCATGCGTTTATTGATTGCAGATAAGTCAGTTCAATGACCTGTGGGTATTCTCTGTGATGTATTGGTGAAAGTTGAAAGTTTCATTTATCCATTCAATTTTCTTATTTTGGACTGTGAGGTGCATTTCGGGGTTCCCATATTTTTAGGGATGCCATTTTTGGTCATAGGTAGAGTAATTGTTGACATGGAGAGTGGAGAGCTGAGGTTCAGGTTGAATGATGAAGATTTAAAGTTCAATATTTACTAGTCAATGAAACAACCACAAGATATGAGTGTGGTGTAAGTAAATGATAAAGTAGAAGAAGAGGCCATCGAAGTGTTTATTGAGGAGAGGTTGGCAGTTGAGACATTAGCTGCCATTATAATGAACTTTTATGAGAATCTTAGAAGTGACTTTTCAGAGACTGCAAATGCTTTGCGAGGCATGGGTTCATACCATCCATTGAGGAGCCACCTACGCTGAAATTGAAGGAGTTACCCTACCATCTGAGGTATTATATTTTGGGTGAGGGGCACTTTACCTATTATTATTGCTGTAGATTTGAGCAAGAAGCAGGTTTATGCATTGGCGGTGGTGTTGAAAAGGTTCAAAAAGGTAATCCGTTGGACAATTGCAGACATCATAGGCATACCTCCAGGGATCTATACTCACAAAATTCAATTAGAGGATGACTGTTGTCCAAGTATGGAGCACTAAAGAAGATTGAATCCACCCATACATGAGGTGGTGAAAAAGGAGATCATCAAGTGGCTCGATGCGGGTGTGGTATACCTAATCTCTAACATTTATCGGGTTAGTCGGTACAGTTTGTACCCAAGAAGGAAGGAACAACAGTAGTGGCTAAGGATAAAAATAAGCCGATTCCTCTCAGGCCAATGACAGGCTCGCGAGTCTGTATGTATTATATGAAGCTG
Source organism: Solanum chiquidenum (assembly GCA_029582725.1). NCBI lineage: Eukaryota > Viridiplantae > Streptophyta > Magnoliopsida > Solanales > Solanaceae > Solanum > Solanum chiquidenum. The sequence continues at coordinate 9,192 of JAJOOS010030939.1, forward strand.
TACAGTTGGACCTTTAAGGACAATTTTACAATGCCTTTCATGGATCAAATGTTGGATAGGTTAGTAGATAGATGTTGGTACTATTTTCTGGGGGGCTACTCAAGATGAAACCAAATATCGATTGCTCCTGAAGATCATGAGAAGACAACATTTACATGTCCTTATAGTACATTTGCATTCAAACGCATGCCATTTTAATTGTGTAATGCCCTAGCCACATTCCAGCTATGTATAATGTCTATATTCTCGGACAAGGTGGAAGATATAGCGGCAGTGTTTATGGTAGGTGATACTTTTGATGACTACTTTTTGAATCTTAGCAAGGCACTACAAAGATGCAAAGATTCCAACCTAGTGCTTAAATAGGAAAAATGCCATTTTATGGTGAAGAAAGGCATTGTGCTTGGGCATAAGATCTTTGAAAATAGACTAAGGTAGATAGAGGAAATATTGAAGTTAATTGTGAAGCTGGCACCGCCTATCTCTCTGAAAGGCATTTTAAGAGTTTTTTGGGGCATGCAAATTTCTACCGGAGATTTATTAAGGATTTCTCCAAAATTTCACACTCCTTATGGAAATTATTAGAGAAGGAGGTAAAGTTTAATTTTGATGAGGCGTGTTTGAAAGCCTTTGTGCGCCTAAAAGTGAAATTTGTGTCATCTCCAATCATTATTGCTCTAGGTTGGTCTAAACCATTTGAAGAGATATGTGATGCTAGCGGTCTGGCTTTGGGAGTTGTGCTAGGGAAAATGCAAACAAAATATTCCATCCCATTTACTATGCCAAAAAGTCTCTAAATGGAGCCTAGTGAAATTACACAGTCACGGGATAGGAATTGTTGGCTATTGTTTATGATTTTGAGAAGTTTAGAGCATACTTGTTGGGTACCAAGGTGGATTTTCACACACGCTATGATTCTTTGAGGTACTTGATGTCAAAGAAAGATGTAAAGGCAAGGTTGATCAGGTGGGTGTTGTTGCTACATGACTTTGACTTTGAAGTCAAAGAGGAAAAAATGTGAGAATTAGGTGGCAAATCACTTGTCTAGATTGGAGATAGAGAAAAAAGTTGGCGTTGAATGTGAAATTGATGACTCATTTCCTGATGAGTAGGTATTGGCCGCTACTGTTGATCTTATTCCTTGGTATGCTGACTTTGCTAATTACCTTGTTAGTGAGGTGATGCCAGAAGACTTGATGTACTAGTAAAGTAAGAAGTTCTTGCATGATGTGAATAAATACTTTTTGGATGAGCCTTATTTATGTAGGGTGTGTGCTGACAATTTGATCAAGCATTGTGTGGTTGAAGTAGAGATGTTGAGTATCTTGGAAGCTTTTCACTCTTATCCTATTGAAGGAAATCATGATAGTGCTCACACTACTTAGAAAGTGTTTCAATGTGGCTATTACTGGCCTACTATTCATAGAGATGCTCACGATCTAGTAAAAGTTGTGATAGATTCCAACAACAATGGGCTATCTCAAGGCGTCATGAGTTACCTATGACTCTAATTCTGGAAGTAACTCTTTGATGTTTAGGGTATTGATTTCATGGGGCCATTTGTCAACTTTTATGGGAAAAAGTACATCGTTATGCAGTGGAGTGTGTTTTTAAGTGGGTGGAAGTAGTGTCATCGCCAGATAATGAAGCAAAGAGTGTTGCAAGGTTCTTAAAAAAGAACATTTTCTTTAGGTTTGGCACACCAAGAGCCATTATCAGTGACGGAGCATCTCACTTCTGCAACAAGATTTTCAAGACCATGTTGGCCAAGTATGGTGTGAAGCAACATACGATAACTACTCCTTATCACTCAGAGACAAGTAGACAAGTTAAAGTGTCTAATAGAGAGATCAAATAAATTTGTGCAAATTATGTGAATGCCAATATAACTAACTAGGCACGAAAACTTGATGATGCACTTTGGGCATATCTGACAATTTTCAAGGCACCAATAGATATGTCGCCACACCAGTTAGTGTTTGGGTAGGTATATCATTTTCTTGTTGAGTTGGAGCACAAAGCATTCTGGGTCCTAAAAAGGCTAAACCAGAGTAGGAATGATGCGGCAAACATGTGTAGCACATCAGAAATCTAGTAGACTAAGCAAGGGGCTAAGCGATAAGTCAATATCCAAGATTTTGAGCCTAGGCACCCTTCACGAGGTCCCATACGGACCGTGAAGGGCACCACGAGGCGTGGTGTTGCCCATGGTGGCTCACAGAACCCAGCCAAGGAAACTCACCTCCCACGATCACCAAGATGACTCGTGGTGGGCACCACGACACGTGGTGATTCCCGTGAAGAGGATGTAGTATCCCCTCTGACGCAGACCCTCCACACGAGCCATATCACGGCTCATGATGGCCAAGACGGGTCGTGTGAAGTGTCGTG
>JAJOOS010030940.1:0-16886 GCA_029582725.1 Solanum chiquidenum
GTCAAGGAGGGCAGAAAGTCACTAAACAAGACCCAAATGTACCACACCTGACCCTGAGCCTACATTACAAGCCAAGAAAGTCCTGTAGTGATCCTAGAGTCTAATTTGGGGAGTTGAAGCAGTGAAAATAAGGGCAAGATTGAAATGCTAGGTGACAATGTAATCCAACTCCGAGCACAAATCAACCAACCAAAATACTAGTAAAATGCAAAAGTAAGGAAAATACTACCTTGGTATGAGTTTGTGTAGTTTAAAAGCAAGGGAAAGTGAATAATTTCAAATTTTAAGACTTTTGGCCTTTATAAACCGTCCAGATCGCGTCCATTCGGCGATATTAGTCCCACTCGCCGATCAACTCGGCGATTTGCCGAGTGGTTACTTACCCTGCTGATTCTTACAGAATCTTTAATTTCTTAGGGGTCAAGACGTTGGTCTAGGTCGTTGTCACCAAACTGGTTGGTGACTCGCCAAACTAACTCTCAACCTCGCCGGGTTTTACAAGCTCCAAGTTAAACTTGTGTTGAGCCCAACGGCGGGTCAAGTCGGGCACACCGACTTCTTTGGCGTTGCGCTGACTGACCATTATTCTCACCAATCTGCATTCTCTAAACAATTCCCGCATTTAAACCTGCACCATTAACACACCATTATTTCCAAAAGCATACAAAATCATTTAAAACCTTGGGTTGCCTCCCAAGAAGTGCCTTAGTTAATGTCGTGGCATGACGCAGGTCACCCTTCAAACTCCATTATTGGGGTTTGTCCTAGTGGTACCAGGTAACCCCAATTGTTCGTCTTTGTGGAGATGAGGCACTACATGCCTCAAGAGTGTCCTGATTAGTATGATAGATCTAGAGTGAGAGCTAATCACGTGATTCAACACTTCAATATTTTCCTTCATATGTTCCAACATTTGATCTTGTTTAGTGACCTTCTAGAGAATGATTTGTAGTGTTTACTCAACACGACTATTCCCCCTGCCTCTAGGTTTCTCCCGCTCATAAAGAGGTATGTACCTCCCTTGGCTTTTGCACTGGACTTCCACCTCTAATATTTTGGTGGCCAAATCGTTTAGTTGACTCACCAGTGCGGCTAACGTGTAGTCCCCATCGACTTTTTGGTCCATCTCAGCCATTTTCAATTTACTGCTTACACATCAACACAAAGAAAACAAAACTAAAAGTAAAGTGAGTAAACTATGACTAACAAAAACAAAATTCATTTAAACCAAAAAATTTCACGTAACACCACTCCCCGGCAGCGGCGCCATTTTGATGTTTGCATATTCAAGACACAACTTCCAATACAAGTGTCTACGATCGTGCAATAGTATAATAACCCAACCAAGGGTTGGGGTCGAGTCCCAAGGGAGTGATGGTGAAAATTAATAGAAAAATAAAATTAAGTTCTAATTAGTCATAGCTAAAACCATTTTCGAATATAAACATGCTAAATCTAAGGAGTGACGCAAGGGTCAATTATCAACGGGTTTTTTTAAGAATTAAACAAAAACAACAAAAATGCATAGAGTACTAATTAAGGAGATAGGATTCTTGGGATATGATAGGAATACGGAATAGACTAAATCATTGGGTACATGCTTTTGGTAGTAAATTCATTGAATACTTGTGACTAGGCTAGACTATAGTGGGGATAAATTCTCATGGGTTCCTCTCGGACACCCACTTGCTGCATGAAGAACAACATCCACCTTATCCCACTCACTCTCTCGAGTGTGCGGGAATGAGACTAGGGTTCACTCTCTCGAGCTGAACCTCATGTCGACCCACTCCCATTGGCCATCAATTTAGTAGTCTTAGCTTTACGACCTCTCTCTCGAGCAAGCCAAAAACTCAAAAATAGAAGCAAAGTCTCTAAAATTACTGTTCAGAGCTAAATATTTGATACTAAAATAATAATTCTCAATGAGTAGTTATAGTTTTCAAAAATCAATGCTGCAACGGATCATTCGGCGTCGTTAGTCAAGATCGCTGATCAACTCGGCGATTCTCCCTTGGGTAGGTTTCATCGCTTTCTTGCTCTATCCTTTAACGTCATCGTGTTTTGGATCATTGGGTGACATCGTACTGCTTCATGAAACTCTTCGGTGACACACCGACTGCTCCTCTTCACCACCGATTTGATCCTTTCCTTCAGGGCTCAGCACACTGGAACAAAAGACAAGACTAAGATCTTTTGGCGATTTGCCGAATTGGTTCGGTGATCCGCAAATCTTCATTTCTTCGTTCTTTTCAACTGCCTTTGTTCCTTTTAGCTATGTAGTGTCCATGCTTTCCCTCAAACTCCAAATACCTAAAACTTAATGGTATTCATTTGAGGACACTAATTCTATCAAAATATAGCCCTAAATGAGTCCAATTTGTGAACTCATCACAATACATCTCATGATCGTCATCTATGCTTTATTCTCAAGAAATAAAAATCATATTCATTATATATGCTTTAATCTCAAGCAATTCTAATAATAATTTATCAATTATATAAGGATAAATTTAACCCATAGAGTTTCCCTCACATGACATCACTCCCACTATATCAATTAACTCCTAAAATCCTACGATATGCATGGGTATATGTAATTTCATTTTAAATACCTACTATTCTATAAATTCAATCATAAACAATCATAATCCTCTCAATGGGATCAACATTCATCATAACCCACAACAATGGAAGAAACCCTAGCTGGAATTGGGGAAATTCTTCTTCAAATTATGGAATTCTCGGGGACTCCATGGGAGGAAGGATCTCATGGATGAAAAGCCATCATACCTTATTCACAATGCCCTCAAAAGCTTGAAGATTGGGGGACTTGACATTGACCTAGCTCCAATTCTTTCCTTCTTCTTCCAACTTCTAGAGAGAATATTTGAGCGGGGATTTGGGTTTTCTTTTTGGGAATTGAGAGAACGACTTAATTGAGTGAGTTTAGGGTTCTAAAATCTTTATATAGGTGGTCTAAGTTTAGGAAAATTTACACCACATTCATTTAATTAAAGCCAGAAAAAACCCATACGCCCTTATAAATAACCGTCAGCCACGAACCACGGACCACGACTAACGGACCGTGGATGGACCTACGGTTAGTCCTGGTCAGTCGTTGTTTGTTGTCAAAGAAATTTGTCCATCGAAGGTTGGCTGGACCATGGGGCGTGGACCCACCTACGGTCCATAGGTCCTTCTAGGTCCATGCTTTGACTTTTCGAAGTGGTCCATCAACGTACCCACCTACGGTCCATGGTCCACACCACGGGCCGTGGTTGACCCTTTATGGATGACACCTGGAAGGTCTGAAAAGTTGCTACTTTACCTCTTCCAAATGCGGGGTTTTACATTATCTTCCCCTTGGGATCATTCGTCCTCGAATGATATTTTAAGCACGTTTCTTGGCAAAATACTCAAGACTAGCAGCCCATCATGCATGCAACTCATCTAAATGCACACAACTAATGAGGAACTTCATCTCCAAGCTAAACATACTAAATGCACCATAAGGAAGTAGGAACTACATCTAACAACCCAATATGCATGAATTCTTAACATTTCTCATGTTCAAGGAGGAACTATCATCTCCAACTCAAAAGCAATGCTCAACCCAATCTCATGGAGCCTCAGTTCAATTCAATCTAAAAAAGAATAATTTCTAGGAGGGGATCTCTACTCAAAGTCAAGCCAAGTTCTACAACTCATCTCATGAAGTCTATAAGCAACTCATACTCTATACTCTACAACAAGAGGAAAATACATCATAGAAGCCAATTCTTTCAAAAACTTAAGCTTTCTTTTTCATGAACATGCTAATTTATGGAAATCATGGTAACACATAAAATAGACATGAGTTAATACATAAGGAAACCTAGAAGAACTCATTACCTCAAGCTATAATAGGAGGAAAAAGATGATGATTTTGGGACATCATATCGGCCTCGGGCTCCCAAGTAGCACGCTCAACTAGATGGTTTCTCCACAACACCTTAACGGAAGCAACCTCTTTATTCATCAACCTCTTAACTTGCCGGTCTAAGATCTCAATGGGAAATTCTTCATAAGAAAGGTTCTCTATCACTTCTAACCCTTCTAAGGGAATTATGGATGTTGGATCTCCAACACGTTTTTTCAACATAAAGACATGGAAAATCGGATGCACCGATGCCAACTCATTTGGTAAATCAACCTCATATGCAACCTTACCAACACTTCTCAAAATTTGATATGGGCCTACAAAATGGGGACCAAGTTTCCCTTTCTTACCAAACAACATTACACCCTCCATGGGTGAGATTTTCAAGTAAAACCAATCAAGCACATCAAATTCAAGGTCTCTCCTTCTAACATCAGCATAAGACTTTTGTCGACTTTGGGCTATTCTCAACCTTTCTCTAATGAGCCGAACTTTCTCAATAGCCTCATAAACTAACTCGAGTCCTATCAAAGAAACCTCACCCACCTCAAACCATCAGATAGGGGATCTACACCTCCTACTATAAATAGCCTCAAATGGAGCAACACCAATACTCGAATTGTAGCTATTATTATAGGCAAATTCAATCAAATGCAAATGGTCATCCTAATTTCTCTTTAAATATATCACGCAAACCCTCAACATATCTTCCAATGTTTGGATTGTACTTTCTGGTTGCCATCGGTTTGGGGGTTAAAATTTGTACTAAGCTTAACTTTTGTGCCAGGACCCTTTTGGAAGGAGTCAAAACTATGAAGTAAACTGATTCCCTATATTGAAGATAATGGACAAGGGCACTCCATGCAATCTTACCATCTCTCTCAAGTACAACTTAGCATAGTCTTCTGCCGTATAGGAAACCTTCACGGGAATGAAATGGGCCGACACCATCATTCGGTCTACTATAACCCAAATCGAATCATATTGATGTCGAGTCCGTGGCAACCCTACTATGAAGCCCATATTCAAATATTCCCATTTCTAAGAAGGAATGCTAATATCTTGGGATAAACCTTTCGGTCTCTGATGCTCAACCTTCACTTGTTGACAATTAGGACACTTAGCCACAAATCCCGCAAAATCCTTCTTCATCTCATTCCACCAATAGATCTCCCACAAATCAAAGTATATCTTGGTGGATCCCGGATGAACAGAATACTGAGAACTATGGGCTTCTGACAAGATTTCTTCCCTCAAGTCTTCAATATTCAAAAAACACAAACGACCTTGGTACCTTAGGACACCATCTTCTCCTTAGGAGAAAGACTCTACAGACTTCTTTAGGACCGCCTCTTTCAATTCTACTAAGGTCAGATCAAGACACTGCTTTTCTTTAACACCTGCCCTGAAAGACGATTCAGAACAATTATGGATCGTAATACCACCCTTGGTGGAATCCACTAGTTGAACTCCCAGTCAGGTCAACCTATGAACATTTCAACCAACACTTTTCTCTCATCATTAACATGTGCAACACTACCCATGGATAAGAGACTAAGGGCATCCTCCATAATATTTGCTTTATCAGGGTGATAGATAACAATCATATAATAATCTTTCAATAACTCTAGCCACCTTCTTTGGCGACGATTCAGAGCATTTTGGGCAAACACATATTGCAAACTCTTGTGATCAATGAAAACATCAATATGGACCCTATACAAATAATGCCTCCAAATCGTTAAGGCAAATACAACCGCCGCTAACTCAAGGTCGTTGGTAAGATAGTTCTTCTCATGAACCTTTAGTTGCCTTGAAGCATAGACAATCACCTTACCATTTTGCATAAGCACACATCCCAATCCAACTCTAGAGGCGTCACAATATACCACAAAACCATCCGTCCCTTCCGTTAAAGTCAATACCAAAGCAGAAGTAAGTCTATATTTCAACTCTTGGAAACTCTTCTTACATTTTTAGGACCATATGAACTTGCCCTTCTTTTAGGTCAAAGTAGTCAAAGAAGAAGCAATGGAGGAAACCCCTCAACAAATCCTCTTTAATAACCGGCAACACCCAAGAAACTTCTAATATCTGTGGGTGGTAGAGGTCTAGGCCAACTCTTGACCGCATCCCTCTTCTTTGGATCTGCCTCAATACCATAACTTGAAACTATATGGCCAAGGAAAGCTACATACCTCAACCAAAACTTACATTTACTAAACTTTGCATAGAGTTGTTGGTCCTTGAGAATTTGCAATGCAATCCTCAAATGATCAATATGCTCATTCTCACTTCCTGAATAGATTAAAATATCATCTATGAACACAATTATGAACATATCAAGGTATTATCTAAGCACCTTATTCATCCAGTCCATAAACACCGCCGAGGCATTAGTCAAACCAAAGGACATCAACAAAAACTCATAATGACCATATCGAGTTCTAAAACCCATTTTTGGAATATCTTTCTCTTTCACCCTCAATTGGTAATAACCCGACCGGAGATCAATTTTAGAGAAATAACTTACCCCTTGGAGTTGATCAAATATGTCATCTATTTTTGGAAGAGGAACTTGTTCTTGATGGTCACTTTGTTCAATTGGCGGTGTTCAATACACATACAGAGTGAACCATCCTTCTTCTTAACAAATAATACTGGAGCACCGCATGGAGAGATACTTGGTCGGATAAAGCCCTTATCCAATAAGTCCTTTAATTGTTCCTTCAAAACCTTAAGTTCCATCGGAGCCATTCTATAGGGAGGAATAGAGATAGGTTGGGTATCAACGAGAAGATCAATCCCAAAGTCTATTTCCTTTTTGGGAGGAACACCGGGTAAATCATTGGGGAAAACTGTTGGAAACTTTTTTCCAACTAGGACCGACTCAAGAATAGGAGTTTTAGACTCCACATCCCTCACCGTCACTATATGGTAGACAAAACCCTTAGAATTCATTTTCCTAGATTATACATAAGAAACAAATTGACCTCTAGGCATATAATTTCCCCCCTTCCACTCAAGGATATGCTCATTTAGAAACTTAAATTTGACTACTCTAGTCCTACAATCAATAGAGGCGTAACAATAATGCAACCAATCCATACCCAAGATGACATCGAAATCTATCATGTAAAGCTCTATCAAATCAACCAAGGTAACTCTATGGGAAAAGGAAATGGGATATCTTTTATAAACCCTCTTAGCAATCACAAAATCACCAATATGGGTAGATACATAAAAAGGTTCTAATAAAACATCGGGAATCACATCAAATCTCATAACTACCAAAGGAGTCAAAAATGACAAGGTCACACCCGGATCAAGTGTCACGACCCAAGGTTACCCCTAGACGTAACATGACGTACTTTACCCCAAAGGGGTCTCATACAAGTCCTTAGCATCATAACATAAGTAATAGAAATAAAACACGAGAAAATTTAAAACTTTCTTTATCCAAACAGTCGAAAACATTTTCATAAGCAAGCGGAAGTCTTTACTAAATCTTTGTCTCAAACCATCTATTTAAACTCATGAATAAAAGTCTTGGGATGCAGCCTAAATAAAGTCTAAACATAAGAAATGACATAAAAGGGAAACATGGGTTTGTCCTCCAAGCTATGAGGACTCACCAAATCTGCAAGTTTTCTCATTTCTTAAAAACCTAGCCTTCAAAGAAACTCAATCTCCAACACCCTACATTTGATTAGAATGTAGGCAATATGTGTTAGTACAAAATGTACCAAGTATGAAAGCTAGCATCACAACATAAGAGAATCTCAAAATTGTTAGTCAACATAAGACATAAGCATAAGAGATAATAACATGGTCATAACATAATCATCATAGTCATAGCATGGTCTCCAACATAAGCATCATATATACATAAGTCAACATAAGACATAGTTAATGAGCATAGGAGATAAGTCATAATCATATAAGCATAATTGACTCTTAGTGTTGTATAACATAATAGCACCATTCTCAAGTAACCTCAAAAGCATACAAGTGCAAAGCAAGAATAGCATCCCATAATACTACCTAAGCAAAGTGTCCCTTTTTGGTCATCTTAATCATAGTCTATACACATGGTCAACTCTTAAGATTCTCTACCATAAGGGCACCATACTTCTAGGTAACCTCAAAGCACACTTGTTCCATGTGTGAAAGGCATCCGATACTACCCTTCACACTAAGCATAGCCTTGAAGTCATCCTAGTCATACTCACCCTCCTTTGGTCTCATTATTAGCTTAAGTCTCATAACTAAGGTAATCTCTCACCTTTAGTCAACTATAGAAAGGAAGGAAACTATGGCATAATCCTATCTAAATTCATTTCTTTAGTAACTCTATGTCATACTTGTGCAATGCAATCATAGCATCCCATAATACTAATCATGCTAAGTACCACTTTTAGGTCCTCATACTAATACTTCTTGGTTTGGAACCTAGTTCCTTTCTTTAACTTTAGAACACTATGAGGTACTCTGTTAAGCACATCTAAGTTCATTATTAGGTTGAACACTAAGAGATACTTCTTTTAGTATGTCTAAGTTCCTTACTCATATGGACCCTATGAGATACTACCTTAAGCATCTGTAAGTCCACTTATACTTTTGAACACTATGAGGTACTTCATTAAGTAAGTCTTAGTTTATTTATGAGTTAGAACACTATGAGATGCTTCTTTAAGCATGTCTTAGTTCATTGGATATGGAGATTGCTACTAGGAACCTTGACTCAACTAATGTGAAGGCTCCGATCTCATGAGACCTAACTTTGGGAAAACCCACACTCGACTAAGTAAGAGTTCCCCCTTTAACTTGGATAGTCATCACATAAACTAGGTGTGTCTCTCTTTTCTTCTTGGAGTACGGACCCTGTCTTGTGTGACACTCCATCTCATTGTCATTATCCAGTTGGAGCCAAGCATACACCCCAAGGTTTACTTGCTAATCCTTGATTAACACTCATGTCTCATGGAAGGATGTACTTGACAATCCATCCATGTTAAAGTGATTCTATCACTTCACACTTTCAAGCATTCGTAAGGTAGGTTAGGTGAGTATAGGCCTTTCACCACAATTGTACGTACTAGACTCTATTCTCACTTAGACTCTACTCTCAAAGTCTTAGCATCTATAGTAAATCATATTAGTCTTCAACATTCATAACTAGGAGTCTTCACTCTTAACAACTCTACAACATGAAAGCATCTTATGAACCTAGATTTCAAGACATTCAACTACATTCTTCATTACTAGGTGATTCTAGCCACAATTCATCCTAACGGTTCAATTTCAACATAACATGTCAAGATTCATCATATACAATGGAGTCTATTTCAATTCATGATTATATGATCCTAACTTTGATCAATTACTACACATGACATTGATTTAGGAAGATTACTCATGAACCTTCAATTTCCCCTCTAATGGCATCAACACACAAAACATGAAACTCATCAAGTAAACTAAGGTTAACCATTGAAGTAATAGAATTTCATCACAATATCACAATTCAATGCTAAATGAACCATAAATAAGTATTATCCAACCCTTTAGATCATACCCAACTATACCCACACATTGGAAGTAACCCTAGCTTAGATTGGGGTTTTGCTTCACAAATTTGGGGATTACTAAGGGGGCTCTATCGGTGGAAGAACCCATAGATGAAAAGCTAAAGATACCTCTTTTCAATGCCCTACAAAAGCTTAAATCAATGGTGAAAAGTGACCTAGGTTGCTGCTCTCTTCCCTTCTTTTCTTCTTCTTTACTTATAGAGAGAGAATTTCTTAAGAGGATTTGGGGTCTTAGATGAATGAGTTAAATGAATTAGTTTAGGGGTCTATTAGATATTTATATGTGGCTAGTTAAATAACTAGCTGACCTCCCTTAACCCCTAATAATAACTAACTTAACCCCTAAGTCCTAACTGAAAAATAAAACCTGTGAATTGCCAATGACTCATGAAACCACCATCCACAGACCATGGGTTGGGTCACGGAGCATGTTGCTGCTTCGTGGATGGAGTCTGAGGCTTCACCTTGTAGGAATGCTGTAGTGCTTAACCCACGACCCCCACCTACAGGGCATGGGTCCACCTATGGTCGTAGATGGCCAACGTAGGTGTTGGATTTTGGACAACTTTTGGGCTGTCTTTTGGGTCCTCCCCAAGGACCCCTTGGGAGTCATTGGGTGACATAGTACTACTTCGTGAAACTATTCGGCGACACACCGTCTGCTCCTTTAATCGCCTTTTGATCCACTTCCTTCAGGGCTTCACGTACTCGAACAAAGGGCGAAGCGCGTCCCTTTGGTGATTCGCCAAGTATGCTTGGTGATTCTCAGGCTTCAGCTTCTTCGTTCTTTTCAGTCTTTTTGTTACTTTTTGCGCCTAAGTGTCCATGCTTCCATTAAAACTTCAAATACCTGAAACTTAAGCATTTTCATCAGATATTGGGATAAAATAAGCATTTGAGGACACTATTTCTATTAAAATAAAGCCCTAAATGAGTCCAATTTGTGGACTCATCAACACCTCGAACTTAAACTTTTGCTTGTCCTCAAGCAAACTCAAGTTCAGTCGTTCAAAAAAGGTGTCTCAAACAGTGCTCCACAAAATTCAATCATGAATGTACACAACAAGACTTCAAACTACTTATGCAAAGATTCAATTGTGTACTCAAAGATTCAAGTTCTGACACACCATTACCAAAGATTCTCATTCTCGCAATACTTTCTACTAATGTAAGTTCAAGCTCAACGAAAGTATCTAAATGCCCTCCCACAAAGACTGATTCCATATTAACACACAAAGGCTAATCAGTTTAAGACCAGGAATCAGATGCAATGCTCACACTCAAAAAGAGGAATACAATGCATGTTTTTCACCCATAGGTTTGCCCTTATTTTCCAATCGACTTTCGGTTCGGCTTACTCAAGATCAAAAAGGTCTTTCCAAGGATTGTAATGGGGCTGAGTGCAAATGTATGGTCATTTAGGCTTAGTGACTTCTTCATCCTCATGAGATGTGGTATTCTCAAAATGTCATTTTCCTTTCCCTTATCACTTTTTCTTCTAGTGCTTCTAAGTCATCCTTTTATTCACTCTCCATGTATTGCTCGGAAACCCAATTCCTTTTGCACTTTTATTCCAATTTTTATTTTTTTGAATGGTTTCCATTTTGTTTTGCAATACCATTGCTTAGAGAGAATTTTTCTTGCACTTCTTGATCAAGAGGATTATAGGTAGTGGGTCAAGTAAGATCTAGGGTTCAACAACTTTCTTCCAAAGAAAGGTAAGGCTCAAGGGGTGTTCAAAAGAGTTTAACACACTCACGGTTAGGCCACAAAAGAGGTATATGTCAGATTTGGCACACACTCTTTAAAGTTGCCTAAGATCATCTCAAGAGCACACCTTTCTAAATCAATTAGACTAACGGGAAAAAATCTAGGTTTATTCATGCATGGTTCAAAATAAGCTAATCACACAAGGCATCGACACTTAAGTCAAATAGGACTACACACTTTCGCTAGTGTGCAACAGTCATTAAAAGATAATCAATTCGATAAATGGCTAATCACAACAAGATGCAAAGAGTTCACATATTATCTATGCAACTTCATTTGGTCTCATCGTAGCCGCACATTCATGTTCGTTCAATTGAGAGCACTATTCAAGTCATCAGTATTGATCGGAACTGAGACTTAAATTTTGCGAAAGAACAACCACTTTCAACACACGAGGGGGCAAAATTTTCCATTTTTTGAAGGGTCAAAATTAGTTTTCAATTAAAACAAAAAGGAGTCAGGAGCTCAAACACCCATAAAAAGCAGTGTCAAACAATTTTAAATAGAACAGTCCAAATATATACAAAACACGAATCACAAATAGCACTTTTAAACAGAACAACCCAAATATATACAAAACACGAATCACAAATAGCACATAAAAGGTGAGCCTCACCCCACCACAAATAAAACCAATTTGTCCTCAAATGCAATTAACACATAATCTGAAAGAAAAAATAAAGAAAGACAGAGAGGGAGGTAAATAGGGGATCCTGTCTATGTAGTCGCTCCATCTGTCTGGGCATGCGTATCTGGATTGTTGTTAGTCTGCTTCAGCTTCTGTAGCGATGCTTGCCTCAATCATGTTATCCACATCATGCGCTTCTTTGAAGGCATGTATTGCATTGATGAAACCTCGATCCCATGAAGGGAGGTTCAACAGATCTTTTGTACTGATTGAAATACTACCGAGAAGCTAGACGGCAATGCATTCCAAACCTGCACACAAATCAATGATACAAAATACTCCAAAAATACAAGAGATATAAAAACTAGGGTGCTGGTGTGAGTTTGGACAGATGAAAAGTGGGGGAAAGTGAATGAAGTTGAAACTTTGAAACCTTTGGCTTGCAAAGACCGTCGAGTTTTCACTCATTCGTCGACGTTAGTCAAGCTCGCCTACTCACTCGGTGGAGCGCCGATTGTTTAGTTTCTTCGCCGATATATATAGAACCTCTAGTTTACGGGGTACAATTGACGGTTTCCTTCGTGATCACTAACATGGTTGGCGATTCACCAATAATTTCCAAAGCTCGCTGAGTTTTAAAGATACCAATGTTGACGATGTCTTGAGTCAAACGGTGGATAAGATTAGATTCGCTGAACCTTTCGTTGACTCGCCGACTGAATCTATTGTTCACCAATCTGCCCTTTTCGTTAACTCTCCACACTTTCATCTACACAATCAACACACCATTATTTTATCAAAGCAAAATAAAGCAATAAATGGTCTTTGGGTTGCCTCCCAAACAGACCCTTAGTTAATGTCGTGGCACGATGCAGCAACACCTTTAGGCGTCTTCCAAATACACCACTTCAACCAAAGAAATCTCTTGACAATCCCTAAAGTCACTTTAAATGGAGGTCCTTCCTGACCTTCAACTTCTATGGCACCATTGGTGAACACTCGTGTTACTCTAAAAGGTCCAGACCATTTAGATTTAAGATTTTTGGGAAAGAGTCTAAGTCGAGAGTTGTATAACAAAACCCAATCTCCTACCTTGAAGTCCCACTTGAGTATTCAAGCATCATGCCATTTCTTCATTTTCTCTTTGTAGATGGCTGAACTTTCATACGATCTGAGTCTAAATTCATCCAGTTTGTTCAACTGTTCTACCCTCTCCCTTGAAGTTTTTGACCAGTCCAAATTTAAGGCCTTCAATGTCCACAATGCTTTATGTTCTAGCTCGATGGGCAAATGACAAGCCTTACCATACACCAACCGGTATAGAGACATACCGATAGGTGCCTTTTAAGCAGTCCGGTATGCCTATTGTGCATCATCAAGTTTCCTAGACCAGTTAGTTCAGTTGGCATTTACTGTCTTTGCCAAGATGCTTTTGATTTGCCGATTTGACACTTCGACTTGGCCACTTGCTTGGGGATGATATGGGGTTTCTACCTTGTGTTTCACCCCATATTTACTCAGTGCCATTGAAAACCACCTATTGCAAAATTGACACCCCCATCGCTAATGATTACCCTAGGAGGGCCAAATCTTTCCAAAATGTAGTGTTTCAAGAATTGGACAACACTTTTTCCTTCGTTGTTTGGAATTGCGATGGCCTCTACCCATTTGGAGACATAGTCTACAGCCACCAGGATATACTTATTTCCAAATGAGCTCACAAATGGGCCCTTGAAATTGATCCCCCATACATCGAATAGCTCGACTTCCAAAATAGGAGTGAGAGGCAACTCATTCCTTCTAGACACTCTGCCTTGCTGTTGACATTGAGAGCATTTCTTTGTAAAAATTCATGTGCATCTTTGTATAGGGAAGGCAAGTAATAACCACTTTGGATAACTTTAGTGGCAGTGTGAATACCACATGGTGACCACCTACTGGAGATGCATGGAAAGTATGGAGAATTTCTACCGCTTCCTCTTTCGGAACACACCTCCTAATCACATGGTCGGCACATTCTCGAAATAAGTACGGTTCATCCCAAAAGTACCTTTTAACATCAAACATGAATCCCTTTTGTTGGTAAAAGGTCAGCTCATTAGGCATCAATCCACTCACAATGTAGGTTTGAGAGATATAGCAAACACCTGTTCATCGGGGAAGGAATTGTCTATGTCGCCCTCACGCTCGGCATCTTCCCGTCCTTCCAACCTCGATAAGTGGTTGGCCACTAGATTTTTGCAGCCTTTTCGTTATTTCACCTCAAAATCGAACTCCTATAGTAATAGCACCCACCTCATCAATCTTGGTTTTGCATCTTTCTTCGCCATCAAGTATTGGAGTGCAGCATGATCCGTGTGTACTATTACTTTGGTTCCTAACAAGTATGCCTGGAACTTTTCAAATGCATAGACCACTCCGAGCAACTCCTGTTCAGTGATCGTATAATTTTGCTAGGCACTATTCAGAGTTTTGCATGCATAATAAATTGGGTGAAATAGTTTGTTATGCTTTTACCCCAACACTACTCCCAATGCCATTCCACTAGCATCACACATTACTTCGAAAGATTCAGACCAATTAGGACTGACGATAATTGGGGTGGATACTAATATTTCTTTCAAACACTTAAATGCGGCCATACAAGCATCATCAAAATAGAACTTCACTTCTTTCTATAGGAGTTTGCATTGTGGGTGTGCAATCTTTGAGAAGTCTTTAATGAACTTCGGTAGAAACCTGCATGACCCAAGAAGCTGCGAACACCTTTCACTAAAATTGGTGGGGGTAATTTTTCAATGACCTCAATTTTTTCCTTGTCAACCTCCAGTCCTTTTTGCGACATCTTGTGCCCAAGAACGATTCCTTCTTTCACCATAAAGTGACATTTTTACCAATTGAGAACCAGATTCGTATCCACGCATCTTTGGAGCACCTGACCTAAGTGTGTCAAACATTCCTCAAATGTCTCCCCTACGACTGAGAAGTCGTCCATGAATACCTTCATAGAGTCTTCAACCATATCCACAAAAATAGACAACATGCAATGCTGGAATGTTGCTGGGGCATTACATAACCCGAATGGCATCCTTTTGAATGCAAATGTTCCATAAGGGCAGGTAAAAGTGGTTTTCTCTTGATCTTCCTGCGTGATAGAGATCTGATTGTAACCAAAATATCCATCTAAAAAGCAATACCACCCCTTTCTGATAACCGGACGAGCATTTGGTCCATAAAGGTGTAACGACTCTAAAAACAAACTATAGTAACTAGAGCCAAACATGTGTTTGAGTGCGATTGTCTTGAGTGTTGATGGTGTTTCGTGTGGTCAAGATGCATGGTTGAGGTGTTTAGGGGTTAGGAGTCAAGGTACAATTCCCCAAGGACCAACCTAAGGGTCCTTCAAGAGGAACCTAAGTCTAAACCCCAAAGCCCCAAGGAAAAACCATGGTTGGCCAAAAGTGGCCAAACTACGGCCATGACCTACGGCTCGTGGGTCAAACCGCAGCCAGTAGTCTTAGTCCGTAGTTGCAGGCCCTGCAGGATGACTCTCAGTCACAAACCACGTACCCCATTGACGAGGCGTATACCAAACCACAATCCGTGGTCTGGTGGGCGTGGTTCGAACCTGGTGGCTGTCCAAGGGACTCGACCAAGTGGGGTTCTTTTGGTAATTTTTTTAATTAATTATTTTAAGCATGGGACATTATTTTAAGTGTATTAATGTATTTTAAAGGTATTAAAACATTTAAGAGTGTTTTTGAATTCATTCTTCAAATTTAAAAAACTACCAAAGACTTTCTCTCTCTAAAGTTCTCTCAAGTTCAAGGAAGAAGATGGTGGAGAGCTAGGGTTTCAAATTGAGGGTTCCTTCCATCAAATTTCGTTGAGATTTTATCAGTTGAGGTATGGTGTCTCTTCATCTAGGACTCATCTTCATCCTAGAGTCAATTTCAAAGGATTTTACAATGTTTTCAAAAAGTCACTAAAAACTTGTTTTTGAATTCTATCAAGGGTTCTTGCATGAAAATGATTTGAAACGTTTGGATATGAATTAATTGATGTTTGTTTGGGGTTTTTGAATGAAATACTCCACGAACCCTTGTCTTCTACAAAACGCTAAAATTTGCTATGAAGTGGGTGTATTTCTATAAATTCAAATTTGATGGAATTATGTGCAAAGTGAAT
This sequence comes from Solanum chiquidenum, assembly GCA_029582725.1. Lineage (NCBI taxonomy): Eukaryota > Viridiplantae > Streptophyta > Magnoliopsida > Solanales > Solanaceae > Solanum > Solanum chiquidenum. The sequence continues at coordinate 16,100 of JAJOOS010030940.1, forward strand.
TGTATTAATATCTCTTGTGTTTTTTTAATGTTTATTCATGATTAATTGTTGATAATGGGTGAATTAACGGTGGTAAGCCTTATGGGTGAAGTATTGGTGATTGCTTGGATTTTGGTGATTTTGGCGATGGCTTTGGATTATGGTAAGAAAGCTTGAACTCTCTTTATTGAATTGATTGTTGTTGGTAGGTTGGATCCACCTTTGGTGGAAGTGTTATATCTTATTCCGTGTGGTATTATTGTGAATTGTAGCCATGAAGGCATTGGTGAAGTTGTTGTATAATGTTGGAGTATTGTATTATCGTGAATTGAGGCCATGAAGGGAATTATATGAGTGTTATTATATTGTTGTATTATCATACACATATGAGGCTATATGTAAAGTCCTATATGAAGCTATATGTAAAGTTTGTGTGAAGCTATAATGTGAAGATGTTTTAATGGTATTAATGCGATATTGTATAAAGTGTTATTATGCTAATGTGAAAACATGTTTCCCTTGAATTGGTGATATGTGATGATGATGGACTATGATGAGTCTTTATAAGATGATGTTGTAGCTCATATTCTAGACTCGAGTATCTTATCTTGTGTTATGAAAGCTTGATTATACATATGAATGTTTGGTTGGGCTATGACTTAGTAATGGAGCTCTTCCTATAAATGCTAAAAGAGGAATTCTAGGCCAAGACTTGAATTGGTAGACTTAAGCATAGTGCCTTTTTCATGGGTCTAGCTTTCCTAAGTAAATGTATAACCTTGAAGGATGGGCCTTAGGGTGATGTTCC
>JAJOOS010030941.1:0-16684 GCA_029582725.1 Solanum chiquidenum
TTATGCTTGAGCTTGACTCATCTATGGTATTTATGTATCATTTCTTCTTCTTCTTTTCTCTTGCTCCCTTAGTCCCGATTTCCCCCCCTTGATTATGCCTATTGCTCATGGTCATTTAATTGCTTCCGCGACCAAGGATGTGTAATGATAGGCTATGAGGCTTGTTTGGGGTTCCTTCGGGTTCCCCATTCGCCGGTCACGTCTAGGCCCTAGGCCTGGGTCGTGACAGGAACAAAACAAACTAAAGAAGTGAAGAAAGGCGAGATTGATGATCACCAAGAGCACTTGGCATGTCGCCAAGTGGCTATTTTGACCGCCTAAAGTTCCAGTGAGCCAGCCCTGAGGGAAGAAACCAAATCAGCGACAAAAAGCAGAAATCGGTGAATCTCCGACAGTTCTTAAATGCCAAGGGAGATTGCCCAAAGTTACAGGACTTGAGGATGTTGAGAGCTCATGCAAAAAGGTGATAGAAAAGAGCAATGAGTGGCTCGCCGTTTTTAGTCTAGAACAGTTTTCTCTTGAGTTTCTTAGTTGACTTGAAGGATTTTGAGAATCAATTTGGAGATTTTTGAAGTGGGTTTTGAATTCTCTGCAAATTGGAGCATTGTAAAGGCTAAATTACTCTTACCCAGTTGATGGCTAATCGATTTGGTAACCGTTTTTACTCTTTTATGACGTTTTGCTAAAATCTCAATTCTTGCGGTATGATCATGTGATTGTGGGTTGAATTAGTTTATGGGTATTGCTAATTACTAGTTTAAATGCTATATTGAAGTGAATTTAATCGTTAGTTGAGGTTTAATTTATGAATTGTAGTTGCAAATGCAGTTCTAATTTTGTGTTCTTAGATTGCTCAAGAGAGAGAGAGGTTTTAGAATCAAAGCGTTTGATTAATGGTTTGTAGGTATTGGATTGATTTGGGTTCAGCTCGAGAGAGTAAAATTTTAAACCCAATCCTACCCATCTTGCTCGAGAGAGAATATGTATTAAAGTTGTAGGTTGTTCTTAATTGCTATGTTTGTTGATGTTCGAGAGAAATCACTTGAAGCGGAATAGTTGTTCGAGAGAAAGCTATTTCAATTATAGTCTACCCTACCCACTGATATTTAGCTATTTACTAGTAATTTCAATTACCCATATATCGAAATTTACGTATAATCGATCACATCCCGTGAATTCCTCTCCTTATTGTTATTTCAATTTTTTTGTGACTGCGTTGTAGTTGATAATTGCAAACCAAAAACCCCCCATTTGACATTTGTGTCACTCTTTTGACTTGTTTGTATGCCTTTCCCAATAATATATATTCCTATAGCTAATTAGATCACATTTGTACTACATAACTGAATTTTGAACACGTACCACTCCCTGTGGGTTCGACCCCAACTCATTTGTTGGGTTTTATACTACTTAATGATCGTTTGCACCTAGAATTGGATGAAGTGTGCTTGAAACATTAATCAAAGTCTGTTGGTCAAAATAGGGAAAGAGAATGAGAAGAGGTGAAGTTGAAAACAATAATTCTTTGAAAAGATAAATTCAATAAACCAAATTAACCATACCTTTACCCTCATCCCCATTACAAGCTTTAAAGGAACTTGCCAATCTTGCATAAACCTGGGTGATGTGATGATTGGAAAATATGGTCAAGCCTATGGGTTGAAACATGCATGCATTTCTCTTTAAGAGAGTGAGAGTTTGTGTTGATTCCTTAACTTCATTATAGATATGTGAAGTCTGCGTAATCAAGACACAACTTCCAATGTAAGTGTCTACGATCGTACAATAGTAAAGTAGCCCAACCAAGGGTTGGGGTCGAGTCCCAAGGGAGTGGGCTTGAGAATTAATAGAAAAATAAAATAAAATTCTAATTAGTCATAGCTAAAAACATTGTCGAATACAAACGTACTAAATCTAAGGGTTGACACAAAAGTGTCAATTAACAATGGGGGTTTGTAACAAGTAAGCAAAAATCAGCGAAAATGCAAAGAGTACTAATCAAGGAGAGGGGACTCTTGGGATGTGATAGGAATACGGGATAAACTAAACTATTGGGTACATGATTTTGATAATAAATCTGTTGAATATTTGTGACTAGGCTAGACTATAGTGGGGGTAAATTCTCTCTCGAGTAACTTACTCCGAATCAACTCGGTTTCACTCGAACACCGAGTTGCCGCATGAAGAATAGCCTCCGCCTTAGCCCACTCACTCTCTCGAGTTGAGTGTGTGGGAAAAGGACTAGGGTTCACTCTCTCGAGCTGAATCTCATGTCGACCCAATCCCACAGGCCATCAATTTAGTAGTCTTAGCTTTACGACCTCTCTCTCGAGCAAGCCAGAAATACAAAGGTGAAATCGTATTTGCAACTACAATTTCATTAAGTTCCACCACAACTACTAAACGAAATCACATTTACACAACAAATAAACCATCAACAAGCAAGACCCAACAGATAATCTAACTCATATTCACAAAATCACACTCCAAGAATTGGGGTTTTAACTAGACATGTATAAGAGATAGAAATTTATACGACTATGAGTTTGCATTCAAATGGGTATGAAGATTTAAGTCTCAAAACAAGTCAAGAGTGAAGAATTCACAAGACCCAAGTCCAAAATCTTAGAGTTGAAACCCTTTGAACCTTCAAGTTCTTCAAAACCCTCTCCAAACTTAGAACTCAAAAATAGAAGCAAAGTCTAAAAAATTACTGTTCCAGGTTGAAAATTCGATTCTAGAATAATAATTCTCAACGAGTATTTATAATTTTCAAAAATCTGTGCTGCAGCGGATCATTCGGCATCGTTAGTCGAGATCGCCAATCAACTCGACGATCCGCCCTTTGGTAGGTTTCATTGCCGTCTTGCTCTATCCTTTAGCATCGTCGTGTTTTGGATCATTGGGCAACATAGTACTGCTTCGTGGAATTGTTCGGTGACACGCCGACTGCTCTTTTTCACCACCGATTTGATCCTTTCTTTCAGGTCTCAGCACACTGGAACAAAACAAGAGGATAAGACCTTTTGGCGACTCGCAGAACAGGTTCGGCGATTCTCAAATCTTCATTTCTTCGATCTTTCAGCTGCCTTTGTTCCTTTTTGCTAAGTAGTGTGCATGCTTTCCCTCTAACTCCAAATACCTGAAACTTAAGGGTTTTCATTAGATATTGAGACAATATATGCATTTGAGGACACTAATTTTATCAAAATACGGCCCTAAATGAGTCCAATTTGTGGACTCATCAACACCCCCAACTTAAACTTTTGCTTGTACTCAAGCAAACTCGTGTTCAAAAAGGGTGTCTCAAACAGTGTTATACAAGAATCAATCATAAATGTACACAACAAGACTTAACTTACTCATGCAAGGATCAAATATGCACTCAGAGTTTCAAGTTGTGACATACCATTATCAAAGAATCTCGAGCTCACAATACTTGCTTCAAATGCAAGTTCAAGCTCAACTATAGTTTTCAAATGCCCTCACACAAAGAATGATTTCATATTCACACAATGGTTCATAGTTTTAAGCTTCGAAATCAGATGCAACGCTCACACTCACAAAGAAGAACACAATGCATAATTTCACCCATAGGTTTGCCCGTATTTTCCAATCAACACTTGCTTCAGCTCACTCAAGATCAGAAAGGTCTTTTCAAGGCATGTAATGGGGCTGAGTGCAAAGGTATGGTCATTTAAACTCAGTTATTTTCATCCTCATGAAATGTGGTACTCACAACACTTCTTTTCCTCTTCTTTCATCATTTTCTTTAGTGCTCATAAGTCATCCTATTATTCACTCTCCATGCATTATTTGGAAACCTCATTTCTTTTGTACTTTATTTTACAACTTTCTTTTTAATTCTTTTTCTTTTTCTCTTTATTTTTTTTATGTAGAGGTTCCATTTTTCTTAACACCATGGGTTGAAGGAGACTTTCCTTTCACTTCTTGACTTGCTCTTTTCTTTTCACCACACCCCCAACTTTAGGCTTTAGGCCTAAGTTGGCTATTCAATTAACCACAACTTCATGATGATTATGGATGATGGATAAAGAAAGGTCATTATTTTCATCAAGTTTCTTCCAAATAAAGGTAAGGCTCAAGGTATGTTCAAAAGTGGTTCACACACTCACAAGGTAGGCCACACAAGAGGTATATATCAAATTGGCTCACACTCTTAGAAGTTGCCTAAGATCATATCAAGAGATAGCATCACTTAGTTGACCGGACCAACGGGGCAAATTCTAGGATCCATCATGCATACTTAACAGGTAAGCTCATCACACTAGGCATTGACACTATAAGTCAAACAATACTCCACACTTTCGCTAGTGTGCAACGATCATCACAAGAGACTCGATTTGATCATTGGCTAGTCACAACGAGATGCAAAGAGTTCACATATTGTCTATGCAACTTCATTTGGCCTCATTATATCCGGACATTCATGTTTGTTCGATTATAAGCACTATCCAATTCATCGGTATTGATCGGAACCGATACCCAAATTTGCGAAGGAACAGCCACATTCAACACAGAAGGGGTGGCAAAAAAATTTCGAAAGGGTCCAAATCATTTTGCAATTTAAAACACAAGGAGCCACAAGCTCAAATATCCACAAAAACAATATTAGCACAACATTATAGCTCACAACCTAAATACTCAAACAAAACACGATTCACGAATAGCACACAAAGGTGGGCCTCACCCCACCACAAATAAAAACAATTTGTCCTCAAATGCAAGTAATAAATATCCAGAATGTAAATTAAAGAGAGACAGAGAGGGAGGTAAAGAGGAGATCCTGTCTGAGTGGTCGCTCCATCTGTCTGGGTATCGGTACCCGGAGTGACCTCAGAAGGACCAGCTCCACTGGATCCACCAATAGGTGCCTTTGCCAAGGAAGCCTTCACAACAGCATCTATCATAATTGCTTCAGGCTCGGTCAAGTTTTCATCTACAGCTCCCTCAGTCTCCTCAAGCATCTCTTCATCAGTCTCTGCCTCTGACTCAGGATCGGTTGTCTGATCTGTTCCATCCCCATATTTTGTGGTGGTCTGAGGCATCTCAGGCACATCTGGAATCTCCACAGTTCTAAAGACCATGGACATATCGGTGGACTTCAGGTAGTTCACATCTTTTCTGAGCTCAGCAATGGCAGTCTTTAAAGTCGTCACCTTCTCCGTGGACTCTTGGTTGTGCTCACACACCACTATCCTAGTTGTTAGGGCATCAATGGAAGTGCTTAGTGGTGTCACAGCATCAGTGAGGGCAGTTTGAATCTTGCCCGGAATAGAGGCCTCTAGATCGGTAGCCCGTCAATCAGTGGAAGGGGCAAGCTGTCCCATCCAGAGTAGGGAATCCTGGGTGAGTGGAGGTCGGGAAACAGCAACAACAACAGTAGGTCTTGGAAGTGTTGCAGCAGTAGAAGAACCTGGCGTGTCAGCAGGATTAGCAGTGGTAATTGATATACCTGAAGGCCCAGGTACCAGAGTAGGCAAAAATGCCTCTACAGGTGATGATTCTGTGTTCATTGACTCCATCGAGGCTGCCTTCTTCCTTTCTGCTTGATCCTTAAGGTACTCAACTTCGATCCTTCGGATATCAGTTGAGGATGTGGGCATCACTTCCACATACTTCTTGGCATCTCGAGGTACCCAAGCTCGTTTGCATAGTTCTGTGATCAATACTGGGAATGAAAGTGAGCTCCGGCTCTGCCTTGCACGCATGAGTATTTCTAAAGCAATGATTGTACCCAAGTTTATCCGAGTTTTATCTATGATGCAACCCAGGCAGGCTACCGTGGCAAGGTGTAGGATCGACTCATTCTGGGATGGCATAATTGTGCTGCTGATAAAACTAAACCAGAAACTTGCAGCTATGTTCAGTTCTTTATTTTCAATCTGAGCTCCTTCCGCCAACCACTTCGGAGTATCTTCTGAAATTAGTGGGGCTAACCACTTTTTCATCTCATCCGACTTCTCCATTATGATCAAGTGTTGGCAGTGATCCCTAATATCTATGGACATGCCCAAGACTGCGTTGATCGCCCCACTATCACAGTTCACCCTCATGCCTCTAACAACCACATAGTCAACTTCTTTGAAGGCTGCTGCTAGCTACTTTTTCTGGGGTATTAGTGCACTGTATGCACTATAGAACTCTCTTGCCCAGTATGGAATATAAGGACTATGGGGTCTGGTGAAGATTTGGAACTTGTAGTGTCTCAGGCACTCCATTATCTCTGGGTACCTGTCAATAACCCCATCTACGGACAGACGCTTTTCCTCAAGAATCGTCCTCAGCCTCTCAGCCTTTAATCTATTCATTGACTTGGGTGGAGGGCCCTGTAATGGAGGTGCCAGCACTATTGCCTGCTCTGGGACTGGAAGAGTAGGAGTGGTAGGCTGAGACTTCCTGATCCTAGATGGATCATTCAGCTTTTTGGATCATAACTCAGCCCTCAGTGCCTCCATCTGGTCATCCTCATTAGAATCCAAACCCTCACTTTCAGATGGGTTGGGGTCATTGGTATAAAAGCCATCACTATCGGAGCTTGCTTCTGATAACTCAGTGGCTTTGTCTTTGCCCTTGCCTTTTTCACCAGTTGTGGAAAGTTTTATGGCCTGGCCCTTGGATGTAGTTGCATCCTCATTAATCCTAATCCCTTTTATTTTCCCCTGGAGCGGCATGTCTCTCCGAGCAACTTTAGACCTAGCCATGTCTGCAATTATAGTGGGAAAAATTAGACAGACTAACTCAATTCATGTAAACATAGTTGCAGAAAGACTCGCTGAATAAATCGGGGAATCGCCAAATTGCTTCAGCGAGCTACGTCGGGCTCACCGACAGGATTGGCTTAAAAAATTTAGAATGTCGGAAATGGGAAGGCCTTTTCGGCGAGTCACCAACCTCTTTGAGTGATTAGGGTTTTGTTCGCCGAAAGATACACTGCAATATAGGTTTAGGACTGCAGATAAAAGGTAATGTAGAAGATGATCGGTGAGTCACCGAGTGCTTTCGGTGAGTCACCGAATGCTTTCGGTGACTTCAAACTTCTCACTGAAAGTTACAGAAACCAACGACAAATATAGCATGAATTTAAAGGCAATATGGGATCATTAGGCGAACCGCTGAATAGTTCAGCGAGCTCAACCTAGCTCACCAAACAGCCTAACGTGCCTATATTTGACCCATCTTCTCAAATTCAATCCCGCAACCCCCGAAAACAAAATTTAACTATGCACTAGTACAATTAAGCTCAGACCCGTAATACTCAACCATGCTAATTGCTACACACACACAACCCCATGAAATTTAACTCAATTCGACATGAAACAAAAGGGAGTTCAAAAATAAAGACAAAATGGGCAAGATCTACGAATTTAACTTGGCATTCAAACGATCTAAACCTATCAGAGAGGCCCAACACATGACAACCAGATAATATCATTTGCATAAGAGTTCAAATATCAAAAATAAATGCGAGGTTTGGGAAAACCAACCTTTACTGCTAATTAAAACAAGACTGAAATGCTAGGTGGCAAAGTATTCCAATTTCGAGCACAAATCAATCAACTAAAATACTTGTCGAATGCAAAAATATTAAAAAAACTAAGTAGGTGCGAGTTTGCGAAGGTCGAAAGTGAAGGAAAATGAAAAGGGTTGAAAGTTTAAACTTATGGCTTTATAAAAATTACCCAGATCTCGCCCATTTGGCAACGTTAGTATTGCTTGCTGACCCACTCGGCGACACGCCGAGTGATCACTTACCTCACCGAGTTTTACAGGACCTTCAATCAAAGTGAGGGTCCAAACGGCAGTTTACATTGGGTTCGCCGACCAATTCGGTGATTCGCTGAATGGACTTGATGTTCGCCAAACGTAATTTCCACACACTCTCCACACTTTAACCTGCACAATTAACACACCATTATTTCTAAGATAAAAATAAAGCATTTAAGGCCTTGGGTTGCCTCCCAAGAAGTGCTTTAGTTAACGTCGTAGCCCGACGCAAGTCCTTTCTCACTCTCCATCTTTGGGGTTAGCTATAGTATCACTAGGCAACCCCCTATTTTATTGAGATTGGAGATCGGGAAATTCATGACCCACAAGGTTCTCGAGCAGCTGGACAGCTCTGGAATGAGACCAAATCATTCCCTTCATCCCTTCAATGATTTCCTTCATTTCTTCCAGCTCTCTCTCTTGCTCAGTCACCTTGTGGAGAATGATTCAGAGTATTCCCTCAAGGCGTTTAACCTCATTGTCCTTGGGACTTCTTCGCTCATGAGGAGGGATATATTTATCCTTCCTCTTGCACTGGACTTCTATCTTCATCATCTTTTTGGCCAACTCATCCATCTGATTCATTAGGGAGGCCAACATGAAGTTTTTTTCTACATCTTGGTTCGTTTCAGCCATTTGATTAAGAACTGGGGATGCTATCACATATGGTTGTTTTACAATGCCTCCCAGAATGAGTTGGTTGACCAACCTCTTGTTTCCGGGACCAAGACTTCTATAGAAACAGTCAAGGAGGATTATGTCAGGAATGTCATGAGTTGGGCATTGAGTGATTAGTTCATTAAACCTTGCCCATGATTTGTGGATCTGTTCACCTTAAAATTACTTGAAGGTGAGGATACGATCCCGGAATATCATTACCTCTAATGGAGGAAACTCCATTAGCTCCCAAGTATTGCTTGCCATACTCACTTCCTCTACTTCAATACAAACGAGAAAAACAAAACTACAAATTAAATAAGTAAACTACAACTAAGAAGAACAAAAAATTTACTAAACTAAGAATTCTCAAGTAACACCACTCCGCTGCAGCGGTGCCATTTTGATGTTTGTGTAATCAAGACACTACTACCAATGCAAGTGTCTATGATCGTACAATAGTAAAGTAACCCAACCAAGGGTTGGGATCGAGTCCCAAGGGAGTGGGCTTGAGAATTAATAGAAAAATAAAATTAAGTTATAATTAATCATAGCTAAAACATTGTCAAATACAAACATACTAAATCTAAGGGGTGACACAAAAGTGTCAATTAACAATAGGGGTTTGTAACAACTAAGCAAAAATTAGCGAAAATGCAAAGAGTACTAATCAAGGAGAGGGGATTCTTGGGATGTGACAGGAATACGGGATAAACTAAACTATTGGGTACATGATTTTGATAATAAATCCGTTGAATATTTGTGACTAGGCTAGACTAGTGGGGGTAAATTCTCTCTTGAGCAACTTACCCCGAATTAACTTGGTTTCTCTCGAACACCGAGTTGCCGCAAGAAGAACAGCCTCCGCCTTAGCCCACTCACTCTCTCAAGCTGAGTGTGTGGGAGAAGGACTAGGGTTCACTCTCTCGAGTTGAACCTCATGTCGACCCAATCCCACCGACCATCAATTTAGTAGTATTAGTTTTACTACCTCTCCCTCGAGCAAGCCGAAAACACAAAGGTGAAATCGTATTTGCAACTACAATTTCACTAAGTTCCACAACAACTACTAAATGAAATCACATTTACACAACAAATAAACCATCAACAAGCAAGACCCAACAGATAATATAACCCATATTCACAAAATCACACCCCAAGAATTAGGGTTTTAGCTAGACATGTATAAGAGATAGAAATGTATACCAATATGAGTTTGCATTTAAATGGGTTTGAAGATTTAAGTCTCAAAACAAGTCAACAGTGAAGAATCCACAAGACCCAAGTCCAAAATCTTGGAGTTGAAACCCTTTGAACCTTCAAGTTCTTCTAACCCCTCTCCAAACTAAGAACTCAAAAATAGAAGCAAAGTCTGAAAAATTACTGTTCCAGGTTAAAAATTTGATACTAGAATAATAATTCTCAATGAGTATATATAGTTTTCAAAAATCTGTGTTGCAGCAGATCATTCGACGTCGTTAGTCGTTGTGATAGAACTTGCATGTTGGCTCACAAGAAGCACTGTTGTTGACACCCTTATTGAACTAGTTGAATTCTTGATTTACTTCAGAACAAGCAAAAAATTTAAGTTGGAGGTGTTGATGAGTTTGAGATTTTGACTCATTTGAGGCCTTTTTAGTTAAATTATTAGTGTCATTAATGCCTTTTTAAGTCCATATCTAATGGTTTATTGTGTTTTGTAGCTATGAAGGTTCAAGGACAAGGCAAACCAACAAGGGTTGTAGTGGAGTGATAAGTACTCCTTCATCTTTAACCAAGAGGTCTCGGGTTCGAGTCCCCTTGGGTACGGAGTCATCTTTGTTAGGGAGTGCTTTACCGCCCAATTTGGGACTTCCCAGCGCGAACTCGAATTTAGTCGGGCTCTAATGTGGGTACCGAACACCAGTTGGGAAACCACAAAAAAACACAAGGCAAGAATGAAATCACACAAAAAGATGCTAAAACATGGAAAAAGAGCAAAAATATGACATTGATGCTCGCCAACAGGCACTCGGTGACTCGCCGAATGTGCCAGACCTCGCCAAAATAAACATGGTCTTCAACTAAAATGTTCAAGGCAGGTCAACAAGAAAATGTGCTAATCGGCAATTCGCCAAACTCAATCTGTGACATGACATTTGTTCACCGAAAGTGACTGAATGATTGGGTGAGTATCAGTGACTCGCCGAATGTGAACTGTCACGACCCAGGGGTACCCCTAGATGTAACATGGCATACAAGACCCCGAGAGACCTCATTTAAGCCACTTATCTTTCATAGTCAAGATAATAGAAATTTGGTAAAGTTCAAAACATTTTCAACAATATCAAAGTCTTTATAAAAACGAAGCGGAAGTCTTATACACTTGTCTCAAAAACCATTTAATACAATAGAATCTTAGGATACAGCCTATACAACAATGTTCAAAACATAATGAAAGACATAAGGAAATGGTGGCTAAATCCTCGAATTCTATGAGGACTCACCAATCCTCAATCTTGCATGTACTATAGATCCTAGCCACGGGGATGAGATTCGGGAGCGTCGGACCCTACATTTGGATAAGAAATGTAGGGAAGAGTATGCATTAGTACAAGAATGTACTAAATATGATAACTTGCATAAACATCAACTTAAACATAATAGTTAGACAACATAAGTCAGAAATCATAATCAATGCACATAATAGATCATATTGACATAAGGAATACTTCTAGAAGTAACCTCAAAGCATACTTAGCCAAGACATGGGTAATCCTCCACTGGTTTTACTCATCATGGATTACAACTCAAACAACAATCCAAGCTCATCACGTATCATAACATATATAGCTTATATTTTATAGTCATGGGGAATCACCTCTTTGCCTTCCTATAAAGGCTCATGGGTATTTGCCTTTTGCTTTACATAAAGGATCATAGGTAATCGCCTCCATGTCCAACTTATGGGATATTGGGTACTCGTATCCATGTCCAACATCATATGACACAGGTACTCACCTCCATATCATTCTATAAGAAATCATGGGTACTTCCCTCCATGTCCTTCATCATAAGACACGGGTATTCACCTCTTGTTCAACTTTAATAAAATAGGGCAATTGCCTCTTATCATGTTCTAAGGAATATGGGGAATCACCTCATATCCTTCTCATTTAGAGGTGATGGGTAATCGCCTCTAGCCTATTTAATTTCTTAATCATTAGCTTAGATTCATTTTGGGTGAGCACTCCTTTCAACCTAGAATCATTCAATGTAAGAAAACCTTTCACATACATACATAAGCAATTCATGTGGGAACTATCCATTCCGCAACAATTACATCAATAATTAACAATTTATAACATATGCTTCACTCTCAAAGCAATACATATCATAATCATCATATATGCTTCACTCTCAATCAATGCATCATGTACCTTATTTATCCTATAAGAATACATCTAAATCCATAATTTCCCTTTCTATGGATCAAAACCCATTTACATCTATTTCACCTTAGAAACACGAGTTAAGAAAGGGTACATGTAAATTCATCCTAAAAATATGTATTCCACTCAATTCATGCATAAACAATCACTACCCAAGCAATTGGATCAATATCCATCAATACCCACAACTTAGGAGAAAACCCTAACTCAAATTGTGGAATTCTACCTTTTCAATTGGGGAAGCTTAGGGGCTCCATGGATGAATAAATCTATCATACCTTGTTATCAAATCCCATAATCAATTATAGAATGGAGACTTGACCTTCAACCCTAGCTTGAATCTTCTTCTTCAAACTTCTAGAGAGAGAAATATCTTGGGGAGGAAGAAATTTGGTCTTCTTTTAGAATTTTTTCGAGAACCACTTGGATGAACTAATTTAGGAGTTAAAATCATTTATATAGGGGTCTTAGACATAGGCAAAATGATGTAGTATCAATATAAAATAATTAGGAAAAGACCCAACTACCCCTAAAACTTAACTACCGACCCTAACCCACGACCCTGATTGACGAACCGTGGTCAGACCGACGGTCCATCTTGGTGGTCCATCGTTTGGGGTTAGAAAGTTGGAATTGGAGTCTTGAACCACGAACCATGATCTAACCGACGGTCTGTTGGTCAAGCCGTGGTTCCTGGACCTCTGGACAACCTTGGGTGCCTAGTCAACGGACCACACCTACGGTCTGTTTCCATACCCATGGGCCATGGTTGGCCCTCGTGGATGGCACCAGCAATTCCTGAAACTTTGCTAAGTTTCCCTTTTTCTGATCCGGGGTGTTACATGAATAGGAAACTCCATTAACTCACCACATCCGGCTCAAACACCTGAAGCCTAAAGTCAAAAAACCAGAGAAGAAGAGCAAGTCAGTGACTCACCGAATGACTGGGCGAGCCCAACTAAAAGTACCAACTTGTTCATTTCATGAAGTTTTAGGTAATTTTTGGGGAAATATAAATATCTGAAAAGAGAGAAAAATACATATTTCATCATACAATTAGGATATAAGACTTTTCTGAAGTTATTGTACAATAGAACCTTCTATTTTGTTGAGTGAAAAACAAGCTTGTAACCCATAATTTTTGGAAATTCAGAAGTGGGTCTCTTATATTGAAGTTTCAAATCAAAAATCTGATGGCCGATAATGTTTTTGGCATATTTTCTTTTATTTTAACATGATTGGCTAAAATCTCAATTCTATGGGTGTGCAAATGGAGTTGGGTTTTGATTAAATTGGTGGGACAGTGTGTATTACTCTATTTTACTTTGATTTCCATCGATTCAATTTGATTATCATGTGTTTAATTTCTGAATTGATGTTGCAAACTTAATTCTATTTTAGATCTTCATATATTGCTTGAGAGAGAATATATGAAGTGGGTAATTACTTTGATGGTTGCATATAGTTTGAAATTCCCTATTTTCTTCAGAAAGAAATTTGGGGTTTCATCTCTAAATGTTAATCTTGCTTGAGAGAGAAGATTTATGTCAAGGTATTGGGTCATTTAGTTGATTACAGATGAGAATGTCCGAGAGGAATACTTGTTATAAGCATATTATGATTGAGAAATATAATGTGTGTTTGAGATTGACCCAGCCTATCCATGTGTAATCAAGGTTATTGAGCAATAGCATTGACCCACCTTTTGAAATCGATACTCACTTCTGCACACTTCTAGATTATTACTGTGATTGCTTGTTAATATTTTGTTTAAGTTCAATTGGTCGAAATTGATTACCGAACAATCTTAATTTGATAATTGGAATTTATTTCACCCTTGTTACCATCCACTTACAATGAATTGGAAAAAACTTGACTTTGTAATCGAATTCTTTCACATACCACTCCCTGTCGGCCCCGACTTCATACGTTGGGTAGTCAGATTGCCAATGATTGCTAACTTGTTTAATGGTTTTACAAGTAGTTTGAGTGTTATCAGCGGCCCTGGCACTGTTGTAGTGGTCGTCGCTTTACCTGTCAAGGGTCCACTTTTACAAGCCTGACCAGCCACTTTAATGTTAGGGGCTCGCTTAAGCGATGGCCGGCCTGTGTGGCTAGACACCACTTTTGCATTGATGCTTACACGGCATAAATGACTGCTTCTGTGAAACCTATATGTAGTTTAAGACCATTTTTGGGTCCTTTTCTCATTATTTTAAGAATTGAAATTGAAGTCTTATCAGCTCATTTCTTCGTGGGATTTGATTATTCTTTCTAGGTAGAAGAACATTGTGTGGGGACTGATAACACTCAACTACACTTTATCCAATTCTAAGTGTAGGTGATCGCAATCTAGTATAAGCCCAACGAAGAGTTGGGGTCGATCCCACAGGGAGTGATATGGTAGAGAATTCAATTACAAAGTAAAAGAGGTGCTCTAATCGGTTATAAGAATAGACATTTCTGAAAAAATTAAAGTAAATTGTAGGGGTAGACAACTAGTGTCAAATAGAGGGATTAGATTGACAATTAACAACTAGGAAAATAGAGGAGTAATCAAGTAGAGAGGGATCCTTGGGGGTGTGATCGATCAAAAGCCAATTTCGATGTACGGGTGCTTACTATTTACTAAAAGACGTTAAATCTTAGTGGGTAGGCAAGTCTTTAAGTGCAATAACCATTTCTCGATCAACTATCATGAATCAAGCGAGTTCTCTCGAACCTCGACAAGCATAACACTAAGAACAGCCCAAAACCTCAATTAATCTACTCTCTCAAGCTAGATTGGTAGGATTAAATTCAGATTCACTTTCCCAAACTGAATCAACAATAACCCAATCACTACAATCATCAACTGATAGTTTTAATTCTAAAACATTTTTCTCAAGCAAGCCTAGAATGCTAAACTAGAATTGCATTTGTAACTACAATTCATGAATTAAAACTCAACTATCAATCAAACCCACTTTGAATCAACATTTAAATCAAATAATACTAACACCCATAAGCTAATTAGAACATTTAATCACATAATAACATCCCCAAAAAATGGGGGTTTTAGCCACACATTTTTAAAAAGAAAGAAAATGTTACCAACTATATTCTCCATCAGTTGAGTAACAAATCGCAAGTCTTCACAATGCTTGAAAACAACTTAATATCAAAACTCAACTTAGAATTCTACTCAAAAATATTAAAACAATGTTTAGATCAAAAAACCCAAAGTTAGAATGTGAGGGAACTGTCTCAAAACTTCTCAGTTTGCTTCTCCTTTTTTTTAAAATTGCATTTATACTCCTCCAGATTATTAGCTTTTGGACCGATCGGTGGAGTAAGTCGAGCATCGCCGACCAAGTCGGCAATGCACCGAGTGTGCCTTCCATCGCCTTCTTGGCTTGATTTTTTATCTTCCCTTGCAGTAACTTTAAGCGATCCAGGTCGGGCTCGCTGACCCGTTCGGCGATGCGCCCAATCTTCCTTCATCTCGCCTTTTTGGTTTGCCTTTTTAATAATCATTGTGTAACTTTGGGCGAGCTAAGTCTTCATTGCCGATCCAGTCAGAAATTCGCCGAGTTTCACACTCCATCGCCGAGTTGGCTTTTCCCAGGGCTTGCACGTTGTAACTTTTGGCGAGCTGAAGTACCACTCGGCGAGTCACCAAGTGGTCTTGGCGATCATCAGCTTTTCTTGTATTCAGCTTTTCCACTCTTTTTTTGCCCTGTGATGTCCTTTCCTTGCTTCTTTGCCTTCATAGCTGCAAATTAGCACTTAAACATCAGTTTAGAGCATAATATAGGCATTGAGGAAACTAAAACTATGAATATTAAGTCCTAAATTAGTGGAAATCTCAGATTCATCAACACCTTCAACTTAAACTTTTGCTTGTCCTCGAGTAAAACACAAGATCAATCAGTTCTAAAGAGATGTCTACAAGTAGTGCTACATAAGACTCAACATGAATGCACACAAGATGTTCAAACTACATATATAATATTCAATTGTGCACTACAAGTTTCAAACTGTGACTAGCTGATGTTTGCGTAATCAATGACACAACTTTCGATGCAAGTGTCTACGATCGTGCAATAGTATAATAACACAACCAAGGGTTGGGGTCGAGTCCCAAGGGAGTAGTTTTGAGAATTAATAGAAAAATAAAATTAGTTCTAACTAGTCGTAGCTAAAGATATTAATGATTAAAAACATTGTAAATTAAAGGGGGACACAAGAGTGTCAATTAACAATGGGAGTTTTGGCACTAATAAGTAAAATCAACAAAATTAACAAAGAAATCTAAGTAATGAGCAGGGATTCTTGGGATGTGATAGGAATACGGGATAGGATAAATCATTGGGTACATGCTTTGATAGTAAATTCATTGAGTATTTGTGACTAAGCTAGACTTTGAAGGGGATAAGCTCTCTCTCGAGCAAACTTACCCCGTTTCAAGCGGGTTCCTCTTGGACACCCACTTGTTGCATGAAGAACAGCCTCCGCCTTAACCCACTCACTCTCTCGAGCTGAGTGTGTGGACATGGGACTAGGGTTCACTCTCTCGAGCTGAACCTCATGTCAACCCACTCGCACTGGCCATCAATTTAGTGGTCTTAGTTTTACAACATCTCTCTTGAGCAAGCTGAAAACACATCTATGAGATTATATTTGCAACTACAACCTCATTAAGTTCATCCACAACCACTAAACGAAATCACATTTAAACTACGAATAGACTATCAGCAAGTAAGACCCAACAACTAATCTAACCCATATTCACAAAATCACATCCCAAGAATTGGGGTTTTTAGCCA
>JAJOOS010030942.1:0-16753 GCA_029582725.1 Solanum chiquidenum
GACTTAGGTTTTCATGTCATAAGAGCACTATACTCCTAAGTAACCTCAAAGCACACTTGTTCAATGCATGGGTGACATCCCATAATACCACACACACTAAGCATATCCTTGAAATCACCATATTCATACTTACCCTCTTTTGATCTCATATTTAGCTTACTTCATATAACCAAGGGAATCTCTCACCTTTAGTCAAATACTAACTAGGAAGGAAACTATATCACAATCCTATCTCAAGATTCATCACTCAAAAGAACACTTCCTTGAATAACCATAAGTCATACTTGTGCAATGCATGAATAGCATCCCATACTACTATTCATGCTAAGTACCACTTTTAGGTCCTCATACTAATACTTATTGGTTTGGAACCTAGTTCCTCTCTTTAACTTTAGAAGACTATGAGGTATTTCATCAAGTAAGTCTGAGTTTGTTTAAGCTTTAGAGCACCATGAGATGCTTCTTCAAGTATGTATTAGTTCATTGGACATGGAGATTGCTACTAAGAACCTTAACTCAACTCATTTGAAGGCTCCCATCTCATCAAACTTAACTTTGGGAAAACCCACACTCTACTACGTAAGAGTTCCCTCTTTAACTTGGATAGACCTCACATCAACTAGGTGTGTTTCTCCTTTCTTCTTGGAGCCCGGACCCTATCTTGTGTGACACTCCATCTCATAGTCAATATCCACTTGGAGACAAGCATACACTCCAAGATTTACTAATTAAGCCTTTCTTAATACTCATGTCTCATGGAAGGATGTCCTTGACAACAAATCCATGTTAAAGTGATTCTATAACTTTATACTTTCAAGGAAACATAAGGTAGAATAGTGAGTATAGGCCTTTCACCATAATTCTACCTATAAGACATTTATTCATCACATTAACTTAATTCTCAAAGCCCTAGTGATTCAACATTCATGACTACTAGCCTTACTCTCAAAGCTTTACTTCATTCTATCCTTATTCATATCTAGATTACAAGACATTCAATCAGATTCTTCATTACTAGGTGATTTTATTCATAATTCATTATGTAAGTTCAACTCAACTTCTTAAGTCAAGAACCATCATATTCACATTGTTCTAGTTCAATTCAGGTAAATATGTTACTAGCCTTAACCAATTTCTACTCAAAACATTAATTCTAGAAGATCCCGTAAGAACCTTCAATTTCACCTTCCATGGAAATACCCCACCAAATATCATATTCAACAATTAAACTAGGGTTAACCATTGAAATCATATGAATACATCATAATATCACAATTCAAAGCTAAAACAATCATAATTGGGTATTATCCACTCAATCAAAATCATACCCATCACTACCCACAACATATTAAGAAGCCCTAGCTTAAATTGGGTTTTACCTTCACAATTGGGGAAAAACTATGGGGCTCTACGGGTGGAAGAACCCACAGATGAATAAGTTAACATACCGTGATTCAAAGCCCTTGCACAAGCTTGCAACAATGGAGTCTTGTTCTTGACCTGGGCTTCAAGCTTTATCTTCTTCTTCAAGTCTTAGAGAGTGAAATATTGAGAGAAGACTATTTTGGGGATTTGATTAGGGTTTTAGAATAAATGACTTAATTGGGTGAAACTTGAGTCTAAAAAGCTTATATACTTACTAGGAAAAGAGTAAAATAATGTAGGTTCACTTTTGGAAGAATAACTAAAGACCCTAAGGCTTGAATATAAAATCAGCCTAAGCCACATTTTTGCTTGCCTAATGGCCCCTCTTAGGTCACCAAGGGCACTTGGCGACACACTTAATGGACCCTTGGCTCGTCTAAATTTCCAGAATGCCTCCGCAATGAGGCAGCCTACTAGGCAATGGGGAGGACCATTGGGAGATGCGCCAACCAAGTAGGCGAGCCCCGACCTAGCTCGCCTAATTTTCCAGTAGCTAGGTCGTGGGGACAGCCCACTAGGCGACCCCAAGTGGACATGGGCGAATCGCCAAGTCCCTTGGGCAACCATGCTGCCCCTTCGCCAAAAGGTCCTAAGAAAATCAAGTTTTCCTTCACTCTTTCTTGGTAGCTTAAGTCCTTTCCCTCTTCCTAAATTTTAACCCTTTTCATTTTAGCTCTAGATTAGCTTACAAGAATACGGAGTATTACAATAATAAAAGAATATTTTTATGAAATTAAGCATGAATTGATGGAATTATATGATTATATGATGAATTTCTATGAACCCATATCTAACCCATGATTTCTAGATGTTAATGATTGAAAGTGGATTTTGAATCTTGAAAGGTAAATTATGGAATTATGCATGTTCTTATGAAATCTATGCAAATATTTAAGGATGATTTGAAAGTGAAGTATCAATGATGATGTTGAAGTTGTGTTGTTGAAAGGATTTTCTCATATACACATGAAAGCATGATTGTTAAAAGTTTTTTCACATAATAAGGATTCTAAGGTTGAAAGGCCATCTCACCTAATTTAATCAAAGATAAGGAGCTATCCTAATGAAACATAGCTTGGATTGGAAAGATGACATGCCCTTCCATGGATGACTTAGCTTGGATTTGTTATTGAATGATACATTTCCATGGATGACTTATGACCTATTTTGGATTGGTAAGATGAAGTGCCTTTCCATGGATAATAAGAACAAGTAAAAATGACTATTTCGTGGAAATATATGCTTAGCACCGAGAGGATATTGAGATGTAAGTTCTCCCGTGAGTAGAGCTGGGTTTATAGAAGCAATCTCCTTATCCCTTACCTATGTACCCCCATAGGATGATTGTCTAGATAGACGTTAGCTAGTGGATCCACCTAAGCTAGAAGTTCGTGGTTCTACCTTTGCAAGTAGGAAAACCATTCGGTGTGGGATATGATTAACATTTCAACCACACCTCATCCAATTCTAGGTGCAAACGATCGTTACTGGGTATAAAATCCAACAAAGAGTTGGGGTCGAACTCACAGGGAGCGGTACGTGTTCAAATTCAATTAGGAAGTACAAATGTGGTCTAATCAACTATAGGAATAGAAATTATTGAAAAAGATATGTAAACAACTCTAAAGAGGTGACAAGAATGTTAGATGGGGTTTTTTGGTTTGCAATTATCAGCTACAATGCAATCACACAAAACTGAAATAGCAATGTAGAGAGGAATTCTCAGGATTTGTTCGATTATAATAAAATTTCGCTATATGGATAATTGTAACTACTAATAAATAGCTAAATATCAGTGGGTAGGTTAGACTATGAGTGAAATATCTTTCTCTCGAACAACTATCCCGATTCAAGTGATTTCTCTCGAGCATCAACAAGCATAGAAATTAAGAACAACCCATACCTGAATTCTTTTACTCTCTCGAGCTAGATGGGTAGGATTGGATTTATGATTCATTCTCTCTAGCTGAACCATATCAACCCAATAGCTACAAACCATTAATCAAAAGTCTTGGTTGCAAAACCTATCTCTGGAGCAGGCTAAGAACACAAAATTAGAACTACATTTGCAACTACAATTCATAGATTAAAATACAGCTAATGATTAAACCCACTTCAATTAAGAATTAAAATTAGTAATTGCTAATACCCATAAGATAATTCAACCTAAGCACATGATCACACCCCTAGAATTGGGGTTTTAGCCACATAACATAAAAATAGGGAAACAATTAACAATTACATTAGCCATGATCAGGGTAACTGCTCCCAAGTCTTTACAATGGTCCAAATTGAAGAATTTAAGCAACCCACTTGCAAAAATCTCAAAATTGAGTCTCAAAAAGCTTCAAAGTTTACAATGGAACTCTAAAACTCAAAAGAAAACTCTTCTTAGTGATAACAAGATACACAATTTACAATTTAAAATTCAATTTATAGTTGCCCAAAATTAGGCATGAAAGGCCACTAGGCAGGATAAGTCAGGTTCACCGAGTGGTTCAGAGATCCGCCCTTTGCGCTCTTGCATCGCCGTTATGCATTGATTCTCAGCATTCTCAAGTCCAGTAACTTTGGACGATCCATATTGTCATCTCGAAACTGATCGGTGATTCACCGACTGCCAATTCCTGTCGCCGACTTGGTCTCTTCCCTCAGGGCTGGCACAATGGAATTTTAGGTGGGCTGAAGAGCCACTCGGCGAGTCACCGAGTAGTCTTGGCGATCAGTAGGCTCGCCTTTCTTCACTTCTTTAGCTTGTTATGCTTCTTTTTGCCTGATAGTGTCCTTACCTTGCTCCTTAGCTTATACACCGTGCTCTTTAGATCATACACCTGAAAATCAAGGTCTTAACATCAGTTTATAGCATAGATTAGGCATTTGAGGACACTAAAACTATCAAAACAAAGCCCTAAATGAGTCCAAATCTCGGACTCATAAACACCCCCCAACTTAAACTTTTGCTTGTCCTCAAGTAAAACTCCAGATCAACAGTTCAATAAGGACATCTCAAGTAGTGCTACATAAGACTCAACATGAATGCACACAAAAAGTTCAAACTACACATACAATGCCCAATTGTGCACTCAAAGATTCAAATTGTAACTCACCATTATCAAAGATGCTGAAGTTCACAATACTTGCTTCAAATGCAAGTTCAAGCTCAACAAAGGTACTCAAATACCCTCACACAAAGTTGATTCCACATTCACACAATTTCTCAACAATTTAAAGTTCTGAAATCACATACAACTCTCACACTCAAAAATATGAACACATGCATGACTTCACCCACAGGCTTGCCCTTATTTTCCAGTCAAAATTCATTTTAGCTCACTAAAGATCACAAAGGTCTTTCCAAGGCTTGTAACGGGGATGAGTGCAAAGGTATGGTCAGTTAGGCTGAGTGGCTTCTACCTTCATGAAGTGTGTCCTGCAAATCACTCTTTCTACTTCTCCTCTACGTTCAATTATGTTCAACTCCACCCCATTATTCAACTAGACATGAATAACCGGATACCCCATTTTTCACTATGTTCACACTTTATTTCACAATTTTTGCTATTTTTCAGTCTTTTTCTTTTCTTTCTTCTTTTTCTTTTTACATAGAGGGGTTCCATCTTTTTCAAAATAGTCCAACATATGGGGAATTTTTTCACACTTCTTGACTTTCCTTCTTTTTCACCACACCCCAACTTAGGCTTTTGGCATAAGTTGGCTATTCAAACAAACCAAAACTTCATGAAGGTTATAGGCGATGGGATAAAAAGGTCAAATTTTTTCATGTTTCTTCCAAGAAAAGGATAGGCTCAATGGGTGCCAAAACAAGATTCACACTTCTCACAAGGGTGGCCACAAAAGAGGTATATTGTCAAATTTGGTTCACTCTTCAAAATTCTTGCCTAAGATCATTTAAATTGTTCACTTCGCTCAACCAATCGGACCAATGGGACAAGTTGTAGGTGTCATCAAATGCAATGCTCAAGAAGACCTCACCATACTAGGCATTGGTACTAATATCAAACAAGAGTCCACATTTTCTAGCTAGCGTGCAATGTTGATTACAAGAGACTCACTCGATAACCGGTAAGTAACAACGAGATGCTAAAAGTTCACATATTGCCTATGTAACTTAGTTTGCCTTATCGTAACCGCACATTCATTACGTTTAATTAAGAGCACTATTCAAGTCATCGGTATTGACCATAACCGATACTCAAATTAGCAAAAGAACAGGCACAATCACACACAAAAGGTGGAAAAATTTGAATTTTTTTGTTCAAAAACAATTTCAATTCAAAACACTTAAAAACAATGGGCAACAACCTAAACATCTACAAGATCAAGATCACAACAAGATATACATATATATCAACAAAATAAGCCCAATATTTACAAAACAAAATCAATATCATAAAAGGTAGGTATGACAATACCTCATCCCACCCAACAAAAATAAGCAAATTTTCTCAAATGCAACTAAAACAAAATAGTCAATAAAACAACAGAGAGAGGGGTAAAAAGTTATCCTGCCAGGCCAGGCCTGGAGTGAAGTCTGCATCTCAGTCACTCCATCTGTCGGGGCATCAGTGCCTGGTGTCTCATCAACCTTCGCTCTAATGGAGACTGCCATGGATACGTCCCTCAACGATGCATGTCTAGCTGTCTCAAACATGGCACCCTCTAGATCTGCTAGATCTTCATACAAAGCCTCCTCACGCTTACCAAGCTGCTCCACTTCTTTCTCAGACTCGTCAGTAGCAACATCAGCCCTAATATCATCTCCGGTAGTAGTTAGAGTCATCTAAGAACAAGCTAGAATCTCTACACTTTGATCATCTAGAATCTCCACCATCTCAAATAGAGAAGTAAAGTCTGTGGACTTTAGATGGTCCACATCCTTCCTCAGCTCAACAATGTCCACTTTCAAAGCCATCACTGCATCGGTATCACCCTGCCCTCTCTCACAAACCTCTATTCTCGATGTAAGGGCATCAATAGAAGCCTTTAAAGGCATCATCGCAGCAACATTAGCTCTCTCAATCATCTTGGTAACCTTAGCCTCTAGCCTTGAGGTACACACATAAATGGAGTGGGCTAGGTGCCCCATCTTGAGAAACATGGCCTAGGTGATAGGATGACTGGATGCAGTAGTACTTGTAGCAGGTCTAGGGAGTGGGGCAGCAACATAAATACCCGGAGTCTCACAGGGAGCAGAGCTAGTAGTACCTGCAGGCCTAGTGACCGGAGTAGGCAAGACTGCCTCTGCAGGTAGTAAATCAATATCAACCACCAGGGATGTGTCCACCGGAGATGCTTTCCTCATATCAACCTCATCATGTGGGTAGTCGATCTCTATGTACCAGATGTTTGTAGAAGATATGGGTGTAACCTCGATATCCCTCTTCTAATCTCATGGTACTCTGTCTCGACGACAAAACTCTATGATCAATACCAGAAAAGTGGAGGGACGTCTGGCGCTGCTTGGCCCCATGGCCATCTCCTACTCAATTATCATCCCTAAATTTATCCATTTCCTGGCTATGATAGACCCAAGGCAGGCTGCCTTTGGGTGGTGGAGGATGGACTCATTTTGTGAAGGCATAATAGAGCTGTTGATGAATCCAAACCAATACCTAGCAGCTATATTCAGGTCTTTCTTCTCGATAGGCGATCCATCCTCAATCCACCTCGGGGTGGTGTCAAATATTAGGGGGGCTAGCCAACCCTTCAAGTCATCCAGAGTTTTTGTAGTAATCATACTCTGGTACCCGTGCATGAAATATGTAACCCTCTTAAAGACAACGTTGATATAATCACTTTTGCATCTTACTTTACTTCCTCGAACCATCACAAACTCCACTGGCATGAAGGAACTAGCCTTCTTCTTCCCTTGAGGCACCAGGTCATTGTAGGCATCATAGAACTCCCAAACCCATGTAGGAATATATGGGCAACAGGGCCTGGTGAAGACCTCGAATCTGTGGAACCGGAGAGTATCCCACACTACTGCATGCATGTCCACTACAACATTTGTGGACAATATCTTCTCCTCCAAGATGGTCCTCGATTCCTCAGCCGTTAATCGGTTGAGTAACCGAGGAGGAAGACCCTATACTGGTGGTGTCGGAACCACCGTCTTTTTCAGAGGAGGCACTGAATCTTAAGCTTGAGGGTTCAGCTCTGGAATCCTAGATGGATCATGACGAGCTTTGGAATGAAGCTCGGCTCGCCGGGCCTTTAATAACTGATCATCCTCAGGCTCAGATAAAGAAGCCTGAGAATAGTAGGACTCTTACTCACTACCAGAGTTGTGCTCTACTGTCTCCTCTATGGGCGTCTTACCCTTATCCTCACCTCTCTTCAGAAGTAACTTCTTGCCTTTGGCATTACAAGTAGCTACATCCTCATTTATTATGATCCCACGTGTCTGCTCTCTGGGCGGCATGCCATTATCATTCAAATTGGTTCTGGCCATTCCTGCAAAACAACATAGAAAAATGTTAGACAAAGTTCAAGAAAATTGCAGAAAATTAAGTTGCAGAAAGACTCACCTAACCATTCGACGAGCCGTCGAGTCACCTTGGCGAGCCAAATTAGGCTCGCCAAAAGTACCAGTGCAAAAAATCTCAAAACTCAAGATAGGTCAACGATGTTCAGGGTCATTCAGTGAATCAGTGACACCAATCGATGAGCTAGAAGTAGCTCACCGAAAGTTATAGTGTATTTTAAAGGTTAGGGGCGCGGAAAGGCCGATCAAGAAGGCCTTTTGGTGAGTTGCCGAGTGAACTCGGTGAGGTTAGGAATCTCGCCGAATGTTACAGAACAAACTCAACTAAAATTGGAAATTAAGGGTGATTTGTGGGGGACTGTATAGAACCGCCGAACCAATCAGTGAGCTCGACTTAGCTCGCCAAATGGCCCAACGTGCCAGTTTTCAACCCCAAGCTTCGAAATGAAGCCCGCAGCACCCGAATTCAAAATTAAACACAAACACCATTCAATTAACACTAGACCCATACTACCCATGCCCTCGAGGTACTCAAACTTCTCCCGATTTGGCCAAAATAGGCCATTTGATGACTTTTGCCCTTAAACATGATGTCAAACGCTCTATCATTGGGCAAATTACGTCATTCAACATAATTTGGGGTATCTTAGACTTCGCCCCACTCGACCCAACACAAATATACTACAACCCTATAATTTGGACTCGATTTTCAAGCAAGAACACATGAATTAATTAATTTAAAGCACTTAAGAACACATTTTAAACAAATTACGGGAAACCCAACACTTGAATACGATTAAAATAATTACCCAACACAATACAACAACAAATTTGCCTATTGCATTTGATTTCAACAACAAATTTCAAGTACGGGGTTCGGAAAACCAACCTTTATGCTAAATTTAGAATTTGAATAGCTAGGTGGCAAAGTTCTACAAATCCGAGCAACAATTTCACAAAAAAGGGTAAAACCAATAAAATATGAAAGATCAAAAGTTGGGTGAGAAGGTACGAGAGTTAAAAATAGGAGAAGATAAAGGATTTTGAAATTTGAAACTGTTTGGCCTTTAAAATCTTTCAGTTCGCACTCTCTTCGGCGTAGTAAGTCGAGATCGTCGAAACACTCGGTGATGCACCGAGTGGTATTTTACCTCGACGATTTTTACAGGAGTCCTAACAATTTGGGGGTTCGAAAGACGGACAATGTTAGGCTCGCCGGCCTGTTCGGTGAGTTGCCGATTAAGCATAGCCCACCGAGTTTTACAGAGTTTCCCTTCAAGCTTGGTGGTTCCAACGGCGGTCCAAATTGGGGCCCGCCAACCTGTTCAGCTTGTCGCCGACTGGACTTTGGCTCTCCAAATGACCCATTTTCCAAAACATTTCACGTTTCAACCTACACAATCAACACCCATTATTCAAAATCAAAAACTAAAGCATTAAAAACTTGGGTTTTCTCGCAAGAAGGGTCTTAGTTAACGTCGTGCCACTACAAAAATACCCTTTCAAGGATCATTCTTTGGGTCCGCCAAGGTATCACTTGGAAGGCCCCCTTTTGGCCTTGGGTTCAAATTAGAAGAAATTTAACCCATTTGGGTCTCCAACTGCTTGATTGACGTGGAATGGGAGGTGACCGTCTAATTAAGTGTCGAGACATCCTCTTTCATCTCTTTCAACACTTTGTCCGACCCTTAAACTTTGTTGAGAATACGTGATTAATAACGTTTCAAAGACACTTCATCCAATTCTAAGCATTAATGATCGTTAAATCAGTATAAAACCCAACGAAATGAGTTGGGGTCATATCCCACAGGAAGTGGTACGTGTTTCAGATTCAATTGGGAAGTATGAACGCGGTCAAATCAGTCATAGGAATTAAAATTAGCGAATAAAGACATCATTCAAATCAAGGAGTGACATGAATGTCAAATGGGGGTTTTGGTTTTGATTATCAACTACAAATATGAATTATAGGATGTGATGAATTATAGGAAAATATAGACATATGGATAATTGCAACTATTAGTAAATAGCTAGATATTAGTGAGTAGGCTAGGCGATAGAGGAGGTAAATTTTCTCTCAAAATTTTTACCCCGAATCAAGTGATTTCTCTCGAACATCAACAAGCATGGAAAATAAGAGCAGCCCACACCTTAATCCATTCACTCTCTCGAGCTGAATATGTGGGATTGGGATTAGGATACACTCTCTCGAGCTAAACCCAGGTCAACCCAATACACACAAACCATCAATCAATAATCTTAGTTCTAAAACCTCTCTCTCTCGAGCAAGCCAAAAACACAAACATAAAATTGCATTTGAAACTACAAATTTTAAATTAAACCATAATTAATGATTAAACTCACTTTTAAATAGCATTTAAACTAAAAATTAGCAATATCCATAAACTAAATCAGCCCATAATCACATGATCACACCCCAAGAATTGGGGTTTTAGCTAGAGATTATAAAAAGGTAAAAACAGTTACCAAGTTGATTATCCATCAATTGGATAAAAGTACTTTCGTCCTTACAATGCTCCAATTTTAGGAATCTCAAAGACCCACTTCCAATTTCTCAAAGGTGAATATCTTCAATCCTTCAAAGTAAGGTAGACTAGATAAAACTGTCTCCAGATGCTCAAAACATAGAAATAAATTCTTCTGAAGAGTATTTGTTACTAAACTAAATGTTCAAAAACATATTTATAGTCTCCAAAAATAGTTGCGAAAGCTCATTCTGTGAAATAAGTTGGGCTCACCGAACCACTCGACAAGCCGTTCTTTGGTCTCTTCCATCACCCTTCTGCCTTGTCATTCAACATCCTCAAGGTCTATATCTTTGGGCGATCTATCTTGGCTTCGCAGAATCACTCGGCGATCTGCCGACTGCTCCTTTTCATCGCCAACTTGGTTCTTTCCTTCTAGGCTTGGCACATTGGAACTTTAGGGGGTATGATAAGCCACTCGGCGACACGTCGAGTAATCTTGGCGATCATCAGGTTCGCCCATCTTCATTTCTTCAACCTGTTTTGTTCCGTTTTGCCTGTTTGTGTCCTTGCTTTGTTCCTCATACCATATTCCTGAAAATCATAGATTTAACATCAGTTATTGTCACAAAATAAGCATTTCAGGACACTAAATTTATAAAAACAAAGCCCTAAATGAGTCCAAATCTGGGACTCCTCAACACCCCCAACTTAAACTTTTGGTTGTCCACAAGTCAAACTCAATTTCACTAGTTCAAAAAGGATGTCTCAAACAGTGCTACAAAAGACTCAATCATGAATGCACACAATAAAACTCAACTTACTCATGCAAGGATCAATTGTGAACTCAAAGATTCAAATTGTGACTCACCATTATTAAAGGTGCTCAAATTCACAATATTTGCTTCAAATTTAATTTCAAGCTCAACAAAGGTACTCAAATGCTCTCACAACAAAAAATGATTCCATATTCACACACAATTCTTCAACAATTTATAGCTCCAAAATCACAGACAACTCTCACATTCACAAAGATCAATCAACACTCGTTTCACCTCACTCAAGATCAAAAAGGTCTTTTCAAGGCTTCTAACGGGGCTGAGTGTGAAGGTATGATCATTTCGGCTCAGTGGCTGCTACCCTCATGAAATGTGGTCTGAACATCACTTTTGTTCCTTTTCTTCAGCATTTTTACTCATGCTCAAAATTCACTCCTTTATTAAACTTTTAATGAGTTTTCGGACACCCTATTTCTTTTGCAACTTTTATAACTTTATTTCACAACTTTTTCATTCTTTTTTCTTATTCTTTCTTCTTTTCTTTCTTTTTTTTTATAAGAAGGGGTTTCATCTTTTTCAAGGCCATGTCTTAGGGGGGAATTCTTCACATTTCTTGATTTACCTTCTCTTTTAACCACAACCTCAACTTAGGCTTTTGGCCTAAGTTGGCTATTCAAATAAATCACACTTTATAAGGATTATAAGTGAATGGATAAAGAGGAGTCACAGTTGTTCAAGATTCTTCCAAGAAAAGGATAAGCTCAAAGGCGTTCAAGCAAGGTTCACACATCTCACAAGGTTGGCCACAAAAAAGGTATATTGTCAAATTGTTTCACTCTTCATAATTGTTGCCTAAGATCATTTCAAGAGCTTGCATCACTTAGTCAACCGGACCAACAAGGCAAATTGTAGGTGTCATCACACAAGGTTCAGGGTAAGCTTATCACACAATGCATTGGCATAAATATCAAACGAGACTCCACTCTTTCACTAGTGTGCAACGTTCATCAAAAGAGACTGCATTCGATAATCGGCTAGTCACAACGAGGTTCAAAAAGTCCACATATTGTCTATGTAACTTCATTTGGCCTCATCGTAGCCGCATATTATTTTTTGTTCGATTAAGATAACTATTCAAGTCATCGGTATTGATCATAACTGATACTCAAATTTTCACAAGAACAACCACATTCACACACAACAAGAGGTGATTTTTTTTTGGATGGGTCAAAAACAATTTTCATTCATAACAAGGAGCCATAAGCTCAAACATCTAAAAGATAAGATCAACATACAATTCAAAACACAAAACCAAATATATATACAAAATATAGTCAACAAGAAGTAGGTATAGAAATACCTCACCCCACCACAAATAAAAAGTAGTTGTCCTCAAATGCAACAAAAGTAATCAAAAGTCAAATAAAAAAATGACAGAGAAGGAGGTAAAGAAAAATACTATCTACACAGCCGCTCCATCTATCAGGGAATCAATGCTCGGGGTCACACTCTGATCCTGGGGCTCAGTGCCCGGGGTAGCAACAACACTGGCTGCACTAGATCTTGCCATGGAAGTCACTGTCAGTGATGTTTAAATGACCGACTATATAATCATCTCCTTTAAATCCAGCAAGTCTCCATAGATTGTCGCCTCCTCAGCATCCAGCTGCTCCTCATCCATCTCCGTCTCTGACTCACCAACTGCCACATCATCCATAGGCACATCTTTGGTGGTGGACGGAGGCATCTCAAAACTTGCTGGGGAATCCTGATCCTCGGCTGCCTCTAAGAGGGAAGTGAAGTTTGTGGACTTTAGATAGTCCACATCCTTTCTCAAATCTGCAACCTTGGCTTTCAAAGTCGTCACCTCTGAAGTAACCCCTATCCTGTCTCATAGATCTCAACTCTCGATGTGAGATCATCAATTGACGTTTAGAGTGGTGCCAACATAGCTAGGATGGATCGCTCCATCATCCAAGGCACCTCTGCCTTCTAGCCGGGTAGCCCGCACATTGGCAGAATGGGCTAAGTGCCCCATCTTCAAGATCATGGCCTAAGTAATCCTGGTGGGCTGGAAGCAGTAGAAGAGCCAGGAGCCTAGGAGGAATTGGAAGCGGGTGTACATGAAGGGCCGGAGTAGGCAAAAATGCTTCTGCAGGTATATAATCAACATTAACCTCTGGGGATGCATCCACCATAGCCTCTTTCCTCCTATCAGCCTCATCCCGAGTGTACTTGGCTTCTATACGTCGGATATCTTTGGAAGATATGGGAGTGACCTCTATGTCTCTCTTCTCATCACGAGGAACACCATCACGCTAGTATATCTCTGTAATCAGGATCAAGAAGGGAAGGGACGTCTGGCGCTATTTGTCCCTCATGGCCATCTCCTACTCAATGATGAGTCCCAAGTCGAGCCGCTTCTTTGATATGATGGAAGCTAGACAAGCCGTGTTTGGGTGGCGGAGGATGGACTCATTCTGTGAGGGCATGATGGAGCTGCTAATGAATCCAAACCAGTATCGCGCAACTATATTCAAATCCTTCTTCTTAATTGAATCTCATGCCTCAATCCACCTCAGGGTGGTGTCAGAAATGAGGGGAGCGAGCCAACCCTTTAGATCGTCCAGGGGCAGTGCTGTAGCTAAACCCCATACTCATGCTTGAACCCAGTAGCTCTATCCAGTACGACATTTATATGATCACTACTGCACCCACTTCTTTCCCTCATACCATGACTGACTTCACCGATCTGAAGGAGCTGACCTTCTTCTTCCCCTGGGGTACTAGGTCACTGTACATAGTGTAGAACTCATGAACCCAAGCGGGGATATATGGGTCTTGGGGATTAGTGATGATGTCAAATCTATGGAACTAGAGAGTGTCCCACACTGTAGTAAACCGGTCCACTAGGCCATCTGTAGATAACCTCTTTTCCTCGAGAAGTGTCCTCAATCCCTTGGCCTTTAGCCTATTGAGTAGCCGGGGAGGATGACCCTGAACTGGTGGAGCTGGAACCACTCGGTGCTGGGCCTAGAACTGTATCAGTAGTAGGAGGGGTGGGCTCGGTGATCCTAGATAGATCTTGGTGAACTCGAGAACATATCTCAGCCCGCCTGGTCTGTAGTAGCTTATCATCCTCAAGCTCTAAGAATGAGGGTTGAAAGTGAGCAGACTCCCCATCACTACCGAAGTTGTGCTCCAGTCTTTCTGCTACAGGCATTTTGTCCTTTCCTTTGCCTCTTTTTGGAGGTGATTGTTTTTCCTTTTTAGAGGGAGTAGCTGCCCCCTTATTAATAATAATGCTCCGTGCTCTTTTGTTGGCATGCCACTATCGTTCAACTTGGGCCTAGCCATATTTGCAATACACACAAAAAAATGTTAGAATTAATCCAAGAAAAATTGCAGACATCAGGTTGCAGAAAGACTCACCGATCCGGTCGGCGAGTCACCAAGTTGCTTTGGCGAGCCAGATCGGGCTCGCCGAAAGGACTGTCTTGAGAATTTCCCAGAAAAAAGAAAGGTTGACGATATTCAGGTCCCTTCGATGAATCGTGGACACCATTCGGTGAGCTCATACTAGCCCACCGAAAGTTACAGTATGTTTTAAGGGTTAGGGGTATAGAAAGGGCGATCAAGGGAGACTTTCGACGAGTCACCGATTGAACTCGGCCAGCTTAGGATTCTCGCCGAAAGTTACATAACGAAACTCAACCAAAACATAAAATTAAAGGTGATTAAGGGGCACTTTGGCAAACCGCTGAGTGGTTCGGGGAGCTCGACCCAGCTTGCCAAAATGCCCAACGTGCCAATTTTCACCCTGTTTCCCAAAATCAAACCCACAGCCCCCAAAAATAAATTAAAACAACACACTTTCTCAATTAATCCTAGACCCATACGACCCATGCCACCGGGGTACTAAGACTTCCCCAGGTTTCCCCAAAATTGACCATTTGACAACTTTTTTCCTTAAGAATGAAATCAAACGCTCCATCATTGGGAAAAATACATCATTTAGCACAATTGGGATTACTCAGAGTTCACCCGACTAGACGCAACAATAATTTAATGCAACCCACAAGTTTAAGATCAATTGTAGAGCATAAAATTGGGGAAATCAACCATTTAGGTAATTTTAGCACAATTTTGAGAATATGAAAGGAATACTAGCACGCATTTACAATTTAAGAGAGGCCCAACACACATCAATAACATTTAAACAATTGCATTTGAATTCAACCGTTATTTAAGAGTTTGGGGTTCGGAAAACCAACCTTTAATGTTGAATATGAGTTTGTAAAGCTAGACAACATTGAATTCCAACTCTGAACACGAGATCAAAGATAAAAAAGCAATAAAATGCAAAAATATCAAAAAACTAAAGTGCATGTGTGATTGTATGAGGTTAAAAATGAGGGAATATGAAAGAGTTTGAAATTTTAAACCTTTGGCCTTTAAAAATCGTTTAGTTCGCGGCCCTTTCGGCGATATTAGTCGTCCTCGCCAAATCACTCAGCGACATGCCGAGTGGTTACTTACCTTGCCGAGTTTTATATGACCTCCAGTTAATTTAGGGGTCCAAACAGCGGGCAAAGTCGGGCTCACTGACCTGTTTGGCGAGTCGCCAACTTGTCCATGGGCCAGCCCAATTTTACAGACTCCAATCTGATATTTTCCTGAGTCCAATGGCTATCCAAGTTAGTGTAACGACCCGAGAGCACCCCTTAGTCGTAACACGACGTACTCGACCTCTCAGAGGTCTTATACAAGCCCTTAGCATATCATGAACATTAAAGCATATGAAAATAACGGAAAATTTAAAACTTTTCTTTACAATCGAAGTCTTCATAAAATAATAGAGAGTCTATGACACTATGTATCAAACCATCTATAACATTTAGAATAACAACTATTTCATAACAACTTAGGGACACAACCCCTACATAAGTCTAAAGACATAAAACATAAAGACATAAAGACATAAGTGTACGATGTAGGTTCATCCTCGAAACTATGAGGACTCCCCAAGTCTTCATTCCCAAGCTCCTTAGAAACCTAACTTCAAAGCATAAGACATCACATCACCAAACCCTACACTTTATAAAAATGTAGAAGAAATATGGGTTAGTACAACACACGTACTAAGTATGGAAGCCATGCATAAAAACCATTAAAACATGCTTAAAAGGGACATTTAGTTGAAACCATGCTTTATGCACTTTTGAACATATTCTTGAAAGAGTTGAAGAATCATAAGTCATAAACAACTCACATATAGTTCATCAAAGCACAAAGGTAACACATCAACAAAGCATAGTCTCCAAACATAGTCATAATGCATATATCACTCATTACAAGACATAATACTCATGCATAGTCAATATCAAGGTCATTGCATCATAATAGAGTAATCACATAAGTAACCCTAGGTTCTACTTGTGCAATGCATAGGTAGGGTCCATAGTCCTACCTACACTAAGTATTACCTTTAGATCACCATGCTCATACTTATCATACATTAGTCTTATCCATAGGTCATATACATAGTAAGGTGA
>JAJOOS010030943.1:0-12179 GCA_029582725.1 Solanum chiquidenum
AAAAAAAAAAAAAAAAAAAAAAAAAAAAAAAAAAAACCTATTTAAAACTTGTGATTTATTATATTAAGTCATAAATATTTGTGTAATTATAAATCATTTCAACAAACATTTTAAGATCAAAAGTTGTGTACACGCGGTTAAGGGAAAAAAAGGCTAAACAAATCCCTAGCTAGGGTGGCCAAAAAGTTTTAGGAGGATCCAAAAGGAACAAAATGAAATATAGTCCCTTTATTTAGTTTTGCTTCAATTATAATTATAATTTATAATATATTTTTTTATAAATAATTTTGAAATACTTTAGTTTTAAAATATTAAGTCGATTTAATTTATTATGGTGAACAGTTTATCCATTACTTTTCTACTCTCTTTTTTTTCCTTTATGGACTTGAGGAGAAAATTTGCCACCACGCTTTCAACTCTAAGAAAATTACTTGTTGACCAAGGTAAAACCATGACAGCTTATTATTTTCTCCGTTTATTTTTATTTTAAAATTTTATTTTTAAAATAATAAATAATTAATAGTTAAACGATCTTTCTTCGTATTTGCAATTGCATTATGGAGCAACTTTCACATATAGCAAACACAAAAATCATTTTGTATGCTATAGCTATAGTTTGCATAATTGCGCTCCATAGCAAACTTTATGTTTGCTATGGCTATTAATATATATATTTCGCTATACATATATACAAAAGAAGCAATTTCGCTATACATATATACAAAAGAAGCAATTTCGCTATACATATATACAAAAGAAGCAATTTCGCCATACATATTTATAAAAGAAGCAATTGTATAATCAGTTTCGGTATACATATACAGAAGAATCAATTGTATAATATGTGTTTGTATAAAGCGAGAAAGACAAGAAAACTGGACAGGGGAAGATCGTATTTGTATAATCATAAATGTATAGGACGAAAATATATGCATTTGTATTTGAATATACAATTTTCTCTCGCTTTATACAAACACAAACACAATGTATACATTTGTGTTTGTATAAAGTGAGAGAGGCGAGTGAGAGTGGCGAGCGAGATCTGAGAGGGTGGCGAGCGAGATCTGGGAGAGGGAGAGAGGGGAACGAAAATATATGTATATATACAATTTTCTCTCGCTTTATACAAACACAAACACATTTTATACATTTGTGTTTGTATAAAAGCAAGAGAGGCGAGGGAGAGACTACCGAGAGTGGCGAGCGAGATTCACCAGGGAGAAAAGCGAAATAGCAACAGTTTGCTACTGGGTACAATTAAATCAAACTATGATTATGACATTTAATTTGAATTAATAATTTGCTATTATATATAATTTTTCTTATAAGTGCAAATTTGTTTTGCAAATTAATCCCCTTAATCCAAATCAAAAGGAGTTGGGGCCCGTGTAACGCGTCGCCACTTTTGGGCCATGGTGGGCTTGACACTTGACAGGAGCATTCTTGGGGGGCCGTGCTTCGTTAATAGGGAAAATTCACGGTTAAGCAAAGGGAAACTTACATAAATATACTACAAATAAAAAATATTTACCATTTATAGCAATAACATTTTTTTTCACTTGATCACTTTTAATTCATATTACAAAGAACAATTTATTATTCACATATAATACAAGTTTTATTGATGGATAATACATTTATCACACATTTTAATACACTTATAATACAATGTGTACCGAATCCGCCTCCTGGCATTATTGGGTTCGCTTGCAAACAACACTTCTCTTCTCGCCCACCGAAAGGAAAGGGTAATGGTTATACACCTCTTACCACATTCACTACAGGGCGCCAACCCTCACTATCAGTCAGTTTTCCCACGTCTGTTAGACTTTCTTTCAAAAACCTTGACTAATAGAAACTTCTTACCAAATAAGCATAATATATTTTTAAAAATAATTATAATACATATATATTGCATACTTAATTCACTTTTAATACATATTGCAGATTTAACATAGTATTGCTATAAATGGTAATAAATAAAAAGTATCGCTAAAATCAGTAATTATTTATTAAAAGACACTCATTCAAGTAATTTTTCCTTAAGGAAACATGTAATAGTTAATTAACTAATATAGCTATACTTTACATTAATTACAATTCGCAACTTACTTCTAGCTATAATTACACTCATCTATCTTGTCTCTCTCCTCTCTTCTTCTCTCTCTGGAATCTCGCTCGCCTCTCTCTGGAATCTCGCTCGTCTCTCTCCTCTTTTTCAGTCATCTCTCTCTCCTCTCCATGTCCAGTATGTATAATTTGTGTTTAGGTTTGTATAAAGCGAGAGAGACTGGATATACAAATACATCTCTCCGCCCTATACACTTATAATTATACAAATACAATAATTTTCCATATTCAGTTTTCTTTTGTCTTTCTCTCTCACTTTATACAAACACAAATTATACAAATACAAATATTTTAACTCGACTTAATTGTATATGAATTCAATTTGTATGCAGATATACAAATACAATCATTGATACATATACATAGTAGTTACATATATATATAATTATCTAACCGATTTAGAAATACAATTTACCTCTCTCTACTCTCTACCCCCTCTCGCTCGAGTCTATCCTCCCTCTCCCAATCTCGCTCGCCACTCTCCTCCCTATAACATGTAGCTATGAATCGTAAGCAAACTATAGCTATGGAGCATACTTAAGCAATTTTTGAGTGGCTATATGTGAATTCCCCGTTAACAATGTATTTTCTTTCCTGAAACAATATTCTAATTTCTAACGTTTTAACTTGTGGTTAAAGTATTACCTATTAATTCACGCCAGGAAGTTTCACATTGGGGGTAAAGTGCTCTTTAATAAAGGCGACTCCGTACTCAAGGAACTCTAACCCAAGACTTCTAATTAAGGATGAAGGAGTACTTACCACTCCACCATAACCTTTGTTGGTAACGTTACTTAGAATTCTTAGGCTGAAAATATTAGGACAATTCCACTCTAATAATTCGTAAATAATGAGTAACAAAATCGCTTTAATATTCATTTGGGTGAAAAAAATTCTTGTTTTTTTATGAAAATATTTAAAGTACTAATATAATGACAGGAATACACGTTAAACCTCAAATTATATTTCTTTTTTAAGTTTTATTCTATAGTTATTTTGTGTAAGCTGAAGAAAGAAAAAAATGAAAAAAACGAAGGATAATGCCTTACTTTTGGATTATTTCTTTTACAAATAAAAAAGTGTGAAGGAAGCTGAATAAGCAATATTTTTAATAAAAAATAATAATTGGACAAGCAATTGTTAAAAGACATGATTCTTCTTTTAGCGCCTTTATCCTTTTCCTTTTCTTCTTTTTCCTAACTTAAGCTTTATGTATTATTGTTCCTTTTTCTTTTAGTTAATTGAAAACTAGTAAAATTTATCCGCACCATTCAATATATGCATGTCATGTGTTTGAATTTATACATGAATATGATACTTTTTCACACTCCACCAGTTTGAACATTTATGATCTTTTTTCCCTCTCTTTTTCCTGTTTGTTTTAAGTTTTGATTATGTATCATATCATATAAAATAATAAATTATACCTTCATGTTAAAAAAACTAACTACAATTAACTTCCCCTTTTTCTTCCCTTTCTTTTCTAGCCGTCTCCTCTTTTGTGACTTCTAAGTGTTACGTTTAAGTGTGCATAATAAAAAGTTGATATGTGTGGTGTACCAACACTAGTAAAAGACGTAATGGACAAATTATTCGGTACCTTCTACCTTCCATCAACACTAGTATCAAATACGCAAATGAAAAGATCAATTTATTAGGCTGGTGTCGTATCTAATAAAATTCGAACTTTGGTTTTCCAAGATTGTTGCTCTCAACTCTTCGGCCAATAAGTTATCAAATTCAAATGTGCATATCCTGATTGCCAAAAGAAGGCACGTTCACAGCATGTAGGTCTAATTATTGAAATATATGGATTTTTTCTCTATGAAAATGTATAAAAAGTGGAAGTTTCCATAGAAATTTCCTCTAAACTAGAGCAAAGGTGCATTTCTTTTCTTCCAATTCATGGCTTATTTATACTTGAAGTTCAACTTTGGGCCATATTCAATTTTGTAATGCTTTAAACTCTTCTGCAATGTTTTCCTTCCCCTCTTTCTTCATTTTCATTCGTCGAGCATTAAAAATTTTCAGGTTTGGTTCAATAGCCTCCCATTTTACAGGAAGAAAAGATGATGACACAGAGAAGTCTTGGAACTCAGATATGAGGAAACTGGTTCTTAAATATTAGTCTCAGCCCTCGGGATCAGTGGTTGAGCCAGGATTGTCATACAGGAATTTAAGCATGTGATCTCGCGTCAAGGGGATTCAACAACTTTATATATGTCAAAAGACTATTTTTTTTATCCTATTTGTACAGTATATGGATTTAATTGAAGCCCCTTCCTCCAAGCTAGCTCAGGATAGTCAGCAAGTTCTCGTATACACGAAGTCTTAGTTGGATCAACGAGGATCATTGGAAAAATTACCCCGAGTTTGCAAGGATCAAGGACATTACTATGCCCAGAATATTGAACATAGTTGTATAGAGTTTGAAACTATCAAGTTAATTTGATCTATATCTTATAATCTCAAAGTAAATTGCTTTGAAGCTATGCTAAGCTATCCAAAGATTCTCTTTTTATCTCTTTATATGATTGCTACTAACTTGCTTCTTTTCTTAATCCACTAAAGGTTTGGTTTCTGTCACTAGAAGCATAACTCCTCCTTTGTTCTTGTTTTTGGATGTTTCGACATGATCATCAAGACAAATTACTCCTTGTGTAGGCAATAAATTGAAGCAAAGTACTAACTTGGTTAAGTTTCCTACGAATTTTCATACTGATCCCCAGGAAAATCCCCATGTAATTCACACTTTTCTTGTAGTGGTTATTCCAGTCCGTCCACCGGTTGATAATAGCTTATGAAGTGCCATAGAAATGCAATCCTCCTAACCATAAAGGTATATAGTTGATAGAAAAATATGATTATCTATTAGGAGGAGGAAATCGTGGCGTGTACCTGTAATTGTTAAGCACTCAACTTCTTTATAAAATCTAAGCACTAGTTTAGACTAACAAGACCTCCATCATTCTTTTTAAGTCTGTATGAGGCAATCGGAGGACTAGAAATATGTACAGGAGAAACAAGTAGGACTCCTAATAACTTGATCCAAGTAATCGAGACCTTGGATGGCTACAACTTCACTGAGTCACACAACACTGCATTACTTGCCTTATTTCAACATGATTACTGCAGTTGTAAGTTTCTGTAGTAATTGGCACCGCGATGACAGCCTCAGATGTCTTACTAAAAAAAGAGGCTTTCGCCTTTCTGCAAGAGTTGTGTACTAACATGAAGATTTCCTTCAACATTTTTTTTCATACAATCCCACAAAGTTAATTTTGTCCAGGTGCTATATACACTGGGAAATACATCACTATGCACACGTAACAATAAACAATAAATGGTTCTAAAATATATAATCACACAAATGTAATCTAACAAGAAACAAAATTCCAATTGCACAAACTTTACAAAATGTAACTCCCAATCACTACCAATGCAGACCTGGTGCTTGCTGCTTCAAAAAATTCCAAGGATTTTCTTTGGAGCAGTTCCAGTGGCACGGTATTTTGCTGCAAGTTCCTCTGCCTTGAGAAGATCTTCTCCACGCTTAGCTTCAATCATCGCTTTCTTTTCTTCTGCTTCCTTGTGGAGTAGAGCAATTTTGTTTTTCATTTTCTCAGTATATTCTGCCTTCTTTTTCTCCAACTGTTCCTGCTCACAAGAAGATATGGAAGATTAATACTAATAAAATAGGAACTTGTTGAGAAAATATTCCTCACTTATGAATACACGAAGTTCACAACCGAAACCATTGCATATAGAGAATGAGTGTCCTTGTGCTGTTATCGAGATAAGTAGTAAAATCAACAAAAGCATTGGTCTTTATAATCAAAATGATAAGCAAATAACGTATGTCATACAACTGACTATATCGCACAAATTGAAGAATGGCCACTCACCTCCATCTTTTTGAGTTCAGCCTCTAGGTTAGCTTTCTTGCTGTTCTCCCATGCACCAATTGCAGACACCTTCTTCTGAGCTCTGTCGACAGATTTAAGTTACCACAATCAGTAATACATAACACTTCCATAAACTAAGGCAACGTTTCCCATTAGTTTGCGTAAAAATGTAATCGTTGCCCATTACTTTGAAGAGAAAAAGAAAATGACAGAAAAGGTATATGCAGATCCTTAAAATTTGCTGCAGGGATCTCTCAATGGGCAGATCCATGAGATGGATAATACTAGCACCATGCAACTCACACTCCATATATTATGCAAATTTTGCAACAAAATGTAATCATTTCATACCGATTGAAGAAGATTGTTAGTGAAGCAAATGAATACATTATCACAGCCATGTCAATACATAATCAGCAATTGGCCGCACATACTATCGTTTAGTAATTTACTTATGAAGAAAATTTTAATTACTCTCTCAAGCTCAAGGCAAAAAGGAATGATCAAATGTGCAGAAGACATAACCAAGTGAAGCAACTATAGGGATAAACTATCAATGTCTCATAAAGAGCAATCGATACTTCTGTAATCAACAAGTTTTTAATTCTGAGCAAGAAAATGTCAAATTTCTACTAGTGTCCTATTTGCAGTTAACATGATTCATACAATTATCGTTCATTCACAAGCAAAACCAATTCATGTATAGGAGTCCCAATACACCAAGCATAAGCATGGATGAGAAATCAGCAGATTGAATACATACTTGTTTTCGGCTTTTGATTTCTCACTTTCCTCCCATGCTTTGATGAGTGATATTCTCTTCTCTGTTGCAACGCGTGCAAGCACAGCATCTGTGGATCATACCATCAAATAATTAGTTCATGATCTTTAAGCAGTGAATGAACCAAAAACAACCAAAAGAAAAAAGAGTAATCCTAATTTACCTCTATCAATAGATCCCTCTTTTTTCTCATCAGCAGCTTCTGTCAATAACACAAGAAGTAGCAAAAAGTTAGGGAGACCATAACAAAGTCAGTACAAGAATTTGACAACACAGTCTAAGCTAAGGACAGCAAGAGTAGTGAAATTGGTCAAAATTTTCGCAAATATAGAATTAATCTTTTCCCAACATTCTTTTTTTTTCCAGATATCTATTGCTTCAACAAAAAAAAAAAAAAAAAACTCTTCTTTTTTATCTACTGCTGACAAGTATACACTTTTTCAATCATACAAAGTCCTGTAACAAAAGAAGACAAACTTTTTGTACACAGAAACAACTTCAATTAAGCGAATTGTAATTGGTCCCAACTTTTAAAAAATTAAAATTAAAATTAAACAGGGCAATTCTCTTCATAGTAAACATAAAATTCAGCTGAAAACACAGATAAAAACAAATCCATAAGCATAGAGAGATGAGAAATTATACTATTTTCGACAACAACAATTGCTTTCGAGTCATCAGCCTTTTCTTTTTCTTGTTCAGTCGGAGGCAGAGCTGGTGCAACTATGGCTTTCTCATCAGCTACCACTTCTTTAGGAGCTTCAACAGGTTCTGGTGCAGGGGGTGCAGGGTCCACTATTTCTACTTTCTTAGCTTCCAATTCTGCCATGGCTACAAACAGAATCAACAAAACAGAGAATTCTTCAAAGAAAAGAAGAAGATATTTAGTAGTTGGAAGAAGGTAACTGTCACCCTAATTGATTGAACATACTATATATAAATGGACCATAGATTAGAAGAGAGAAAGAGGGATAGGACAGATGGAACTATTTTTTTGGCTTAGCTGGCTTATCAATTTGTACAGTCTTGCAAAGGGGAAACTCATTGGCCAATGGTGAGCTGTCACTTGCCATTACACCTTTCACTAACTTCTTTTTCGTTTTATTCGATGTTCGATATTTATATTGAAGTTTGATTAATATGAACCCATTCAAAGGAAGTGCTCCCTGTCAATTTTTTCGATATTTAGAACTTGAAAGATTTTTAAGTGAGGAACAACCCTATATGTGGCAACCATATTAGTGGTTTATCTTACTAAATAAAAATAACATTAATTTTTTTTTATATTACTTTGCAATTAGTTCTTTTTTAAAGTATTCATGTATTTTGTAAAATTCCCAAGAAGTTCTTTAAGTGATGAATCAGTAAATTATCTTTTTTATTTATGATTTTTTATATATCGTGTAAAATAAAAAGTGATTAACTAATATGTAACGGAGGAAGTAATGATGACAGAGCCGTTGGACTAAAGTATTTTGGGACAAAATAATTCTCTTTAAACATCATGTTACTTTTTGATATACTTGTAAAAATTTATGTGGTCCTTAGGTCCAACGTTATTTTTATCTTCCCATGACCGTTTCATATGAAAAGATCTAAAATATATACACAAGCAATATCAGAGAT
This sequence comes from Solanum chiquidenum, assembly GCA_029582725.1. NCBI lineage: Eukaryota > Viridiplantae > Streptophyta > Magnoliopsida > Solanales > Solanaceae > Solanum > Solanum chiquidenum. The sequence continues at coordinate 8,443 of JAJOOS010030943.1, forward strand.
TTTATATAATTAGGTTTAATCACTCATAAATTTCATGATTAAATATGGTAGTAGGTAATTTATAAAAAACAATGATTAACCTGATATAGTAGATTAAACTATTTATTTTTTTTTGCAAGTAAATTTTTATTTACCAAAGTAGTAGATTAAACTATACCAACAAAATAATTTTTAACTTTCGGGTCCCGGTCATTATCAATCTTGTTTTGAGATTTGAAACTTATACGTATTACTCTGTAGTAAATGAAACTTCTTTATTTATCAAAAGAAAAAAAAAAGGGTTTCAAGAAATGATAATAAGCAAAATAGGTTTCAAAACCTTCTTTTTCTTACATTTTATGTCGAGATTAAAATTCGCTTTCTGATCTTATCAAAGAATAATTTGTATTTTGTCCATAATAAAATCTTGAAAAACCAATCTTGGTCGAATGTGTCCAAGGCGTTCAGTCCAAAATTAATAAGAAAAAAAGGACATATTATAGAAAGAGAAAAGAAAAAGTCTAAATGAAGGTTTGAAGATGATACATTAGTAAGATACGCAAAATATTCAAAAGATATTAGATAGAAATTGAATATTGTCATTGTAGGGCCTCTAATAAATAGCCTGTGCTAGTAGTTTTTTTTTTGCATGAAAAATTATAACAAGTGAAGGAGTTGGTTGGAAGAAAGTGTAAAGCACGACTTCTTCCACATGGATCTATTAATTGATTGCCACAAGAATTTATACACTCTCAAACTCACCAACCAAACAAGGCTTCACTATTCCAAATATATGCACTAGGAGAAACTACCGAATTACACAAACATTTCATTTATATTTACTATTTCTTGAAATAATTACATTTTATATCATTAATTTCATATCAGATTTCAAGTCAAATACACCTAGATATATGTTTTGTAACTACTAGATCACTGAATTCTGAAATAGGAAGAGATGCGACCGAGAACGAGAGGGAGGTGAGTGAGATTTGTCTATGTATTTCGAATATATATGTGAATCACACTAGAGACTCATTAGATACATGTATCTGAGATGTTACATACGCGAGTGAGATATGAGGGTGACGAGCAAGATGGGAGGGAGGCGAGGGACATATGTCTAACTCAACTTTGAAAGTCAATTTACGACAAGTGAGATTTGTTCAAGTGGTTGATCGAACTCTATTATCATCAATCTGTAGATTGAGGGTTCGAATCACACTGAGAAATAACTGAAAACACTATTAACCTTCTTCGAAAAAAGAAAAAAAGAAATAATAGTTTGTTCAATAAGTGAGGATCATAACCCTATTAATATGAGATATCCAACACCCCAAGAACTAAAGGACCATATCTCCATCGATGTGCCCCACAAACCTAGACCTTGCAATTAAAATGTGAACAATAGAATATGAGATTTTGATATCGGGTGAAATGATGAATTTGAATGAATCAACATAATATCACATGATTTTTAAAACGAACATCAAATTTCAAATTAACTTAAAAAATAAATTGTCCAAGATCATATAAAGAGAACAGAAAAACCATCGAAGTGAAATATCCAACGACCAACATAGTCTTATCATAATTTTCTATGGGAATTAATCTTGTATACTTTACCATTTAGATTAGTGCGTGTTAAAGGGATGTTCATAACCATTATTGTCACTTTAATAAAGCACTCAAATAATGAAGAATCAAATTAGATACTTATTTATTTTAGATACAAGATGGAGGTCCCTTGCCGACATTAAATTAATGAGAACGCGAAAAATAATAATTAAGGGCTCAATTATTACGTTAATGATACGGTAATTTACAAGAGAGGAAGTTAATTGACAACATTTAGAGCTCATAAAAATATAATCGTCTTTAATTTTGGACGAAATGAGCTGGAGATATATTTATTGGCAAGTCAATTTATGCATAATTCGAATTAACTCATTTAAAAAGTTGGCTCAATTTGGACAGTCTATGTGGCTGAAAATTGACCTATAAAAAACTTATCAAAACAAAAGAAAAAAAATTAGTTTAGTTGGTTATATATAGACATGGTAAAATATAAGTAAAAATTTTTGTTAGTCTTATTTTGTAATATTGGGATCGTAGAGCAGAGGATTTTCAGAGTTTAATCAATCAATGAAAAATCGAATTATAATTGAATTGTTAAAAAATAAATAGACAAATAAAAATAAATCTAATTTAAATTTGGATTATGATTCAGTATTTCATCAAAATTGATCCACCAATCAATTTAACTCAACCATTTAAATTTGGTTCAGTATGTCCATTTCATAGTTAAAACTCAAGTCTCAAAGGAAATATTGACCGAAGTGTATTTATACCTTATTTTGAATCCAATATTTGCGTAAATTTTTCAAGTTCATTCATTTTGGAATAATTTTATATACTTGGTGTTTGAAATTTTATATAACTGGAGTTCAATCACATATGATTGACTTTAGATACATATGAATGAAGTTTTATTATTTTTGCATGAACTCTAATCGTATATGGCAAAGTTTAGTTACTGTTACCTAGAGTTTGGACATTTCTGTTAGAAATTTATAAACATAAGACATATAACTAAAGTTCAATCATTTTAATTTAAACTTAATACAAGTTAAACAATGATGTTCAACCTTGAGATTTTTACAAAAAATATATCAATCAAATTAACTATAGAAACATAATTTTTTGGGATTTCACCTCAACTCATCCATAATGAAGTGTAGATGTATAATATTGGACTATAATGGGGCCTAAGTTTTTGTGAGTTGGCAAAACGCAAACAAAACGATAGCTTGTGGCATTAACAAAGCGTCTTTACTTGGCTGAACAATTGAAGGGGTCCGGTCCCCCAAAACACATCTGCTTTATTTTTTTGATTTCTCATCTGATGTTCGAAGCGGACATAAAAATTCTGATTAAATTCAGATTGCGATTCGTGGCCTTTAAATTAAAGCAATTTGATCGATTATATTGTTGCTTCTTTGCTGGCCAAATGGATCATTTATTCTCACACTTGACTTTATAATTCTATACTTCACCAATATCTTATATAAAGGATTATATAACTAAAAGAACATTCGCGATAATAGATCCAGCTTTTAATATTTTATTTAAGGGGAAGGATTATATATTAGTTGGTTTAAAGTTGTGTATGGTGGTCCATAACAGCGTGGAGTCTTCAAATAAAACTTTACAACTTATATCCGCTATAGCCTTTTAAAAACAACATTTATAACTTAGCTTGTAATAATATGAACGTCCTCTATCATTTATTACTCCACTTTTGACTAGCTTTTCAATCAAATAAGCAAGAGGAGGAGAATTAAATAACAATTAGAAGTAAATATCAAGTAAATCACTTTTTTAAAATAAAAAAATCCCATCGTTGTGGAGCTTCAATTAATTTGGATTCAAAGTCGTGCAGGATATTAATACTCCTTAGCAAAAAAATTCAATTCTCAAACTCAAACTTAGAACTAAATGTGAAAATCCTATTTTATCTCACCATAATCATTGTATATAATTTTTTATGGGAAAAGGGTCAAAAATGCCCTTAAACTATGTGAAAGGAACAAAAATGCCCTCCATTTGTAGTTTGGTCCAAAAATGCCCTTTCCGTCAATACTTTGGTCCAAAAATGCTCTTATTGTTATTTTGGGTAAAAAATGCTCATTTTTTCAAATAAATATATTATTTATTTTCATTTCAACATATTCTATTTTTAATAATAATTTTTAAAT
>JAJOOS010030945.1:0-10659 GCA_029582725.1 Solanum chiquidenum
TATTTGAAAAAATGAGCATTTTTTTACCCAAAATAACAATAAGGGCATTTTGGACCAAAGTATTGACGGAAAGGGCATTTTTGGACCAAACTACAAACGGAGGGCATTTTTGTTCCTTTCGCATAGTTTAAGGGCATTTTTGACGCTTTTCCCATAATATTATAATAATCAAAAAGTAAAATAAAGAGGTGAATAGTAGTTCCAACTCTCTATAATTGAAGAATAGAGAGTGAAATAGAGAGTGATTGAAAAATTCATTATCTATTTTACTCTTCAAATATAGAGAATAAAGAGTAAAATAGAGATGGGTTGAAGATGGTTTCACAAATATTCTCTATTTCTTATCCCAAGAAAGCTACCTATTTATCACGTGCTATTATTTTACAGCCTACCACCCTACATCAAACAAGCTGTCACTAAATAATAGAGTAATTTAGGAGTACTACTATTATATTACCCATCAAAATTGAGACCCAAAAACAAAAATCATGCTGACGAAAACATCAATGGCGTATGAAGCGATTGAGAATTTTAAGTTTTTAAATTTTAAATTAAATGAAGATAAAAATATTAGGTAACTTTTCCTACTTAGTCAAGTATATAAAAAGTTAGTCCAAATATTGGTAAAATAATTTCGATGAATTCGTGTATTCTGTTACTTTCCATGAAAAAATAGTTACTTATTGTTCTATCTGTTTAGAGGACTGATACATACTTATTTTATAATGTATTATCCCCCTGTCTCAATTTATATTATTTATTTTTCTTTTTAGTTCGTTAAAAAAAAATGACACATTTCTATATAAAGTAACAATTTAACTATAAAATATATATTTTACCCTTAATGAAATAATTTATAGCCACACAAATTTCTATCATTCATTTTAGATAACAAGTTTTAAAAGTCTTCCTTCCTTTCTTAAATTTCGTGTCGAATCAAAGTACCTCACATAAAATGAGATGGAGGGAGTAATATTTTATTTTATTATAGTATTATATTGTTTTAATTAATATAACGTTTGAATAGATTGTATTAATTTTCATCGTTAGATAATGTCACACATCAATAACGAAAACCTACAAAATTAAATAAAATAGAATTACTATAAAAAGATAGGATAATAAATTATTAAATAATAAATAAATAAGACTTTACATTATGAACTAACAATGATTTAAAGATACAATATAATAAAATCTACTTAAAAACTTAATAAACAAAATAAATATCACATTTAAACTAACAATACAATATAGCCTGGTCTAGTTACAACAAAGTTTCAAGATTATTGAATTTGTCAGAAAATGAGTGAAAGGAATATGTATTTTATCAAAAAAGGTTTTATTATTGATATTTGAGAAGATATCATATTGTATGATAGTGAGACAAAACATCACATTAATTATTGATGATCAAGTTTTGAGTGACAAATCTGGTTCATTCATTCTTTGTGGTAACAAAGAAGAAGAATGGGTGAAGAAGAGATTGAAGAAGAGAACAGTAATAGAGTGGGTTTGTTGAAGAGATGTACTACTGGAGGAAGTGGAGGGTCAACACGGTGGGTAGATGGTAGTGAAGTGGACTCTGAATCATCACCATCATGGTCACTTTTTGGTGATGGAGAAATTATTAAACAAGGTTATGGATCTGTTAGAAGAAGATTGGTTAAAAAACCTAAAAGAGTTGATTCTTTTGATGTTGAAGCCATGGAGATTTCTGTTGCCCATGGAAGCCACCATAAAAAGGTAAAACTGTTACCTGTCTGTTTGTGTATATTATTCATTCAATTGTTTTATTGGTTCCTCATATTATGAAATAGTATGAACAAATAAACTTCTTTATTAGAGCACTGTGGGACCCTAATATCATTTGGGGATTGGATAGCTTTATGCTTCTATAATCCATGAATGCAAGCTATCTGGGCTCTCTAGTGCAGCAATATTGACTAGGATTGAGATTTTGTTCTTATTTGTCGAATTCGAATAGCTAGCTGATATATGTTATTCTTGTGATTTCATTAGAAATTGACTAGTTTTATGCTGGCAACTTACTGCAGTTCTTCGAAGTCCTTTAGGGATGAAATATGAGTTCATATTATATGCAATTTTTGTGCAATCATTGGAAAAAAATGAAGTTATATATTCAAAAGGATGACACAGGAGGAAGAGTATTGAGAACAACTTTTAGAGGCCAAGGGAATTTCATTCCCCTCTCTTTTCTCTTCCTTTTTGCCCAAGGCAATTCCTTAGTTGATTTAACTATAATTTGTAGCAGTTTCTGGAAGTAGTTTTTCTAGGTTTTGGTCCCTTATATATGGCATGGATGTAATGGAGCTAAGGTCAAACTTTGAGAAAAACTTGTATACTTTTCTCTTTTGGTTCTGCATAATGATTAGCAAGGCAACATACATTTACAGATAGTATTGGCTAACTACTTTGTATTGAAGATGTAGATCAGATTGTAAATTTGATAGGAAGCTTGTAATTGCTCTCTTTTGGAGGTGGCCGGCATACCCTTAATGCTGATGAATACAATTTACCAATTTCAAAATAAAATAAAATATTAATCATCGGGATGCAAATGCTTGTTTTTCTATCAGCTTGTACTTATATTTTTTTGGGGGAAAGAGTTTCTACAAGGGGTCTACGTCTTCCTTTACTAATTTATGTCTCTTCAAAAAATCAGGAGGCTTCTCTTTTGAGTACACTTGCTCTAGCATTTCAAACGCTTGGTGTGGTATATGGTGACATGGGCACAAGCCCTTTATATGTTTTCTCAGGCGTTTTCAGCAAGGTGCCCATCACATCAGAAGTTGATATCTTGGGGGCATTGTCCATTGTGTTATACACAATTGCTCTCATTCCACTAATGAAATATGTATTTATAGTGCTTAAGGCTAATGACAGTGGAGAAGGTATATCATTTATTACTACAAGAGTCTTCCGTTTATGACTTTTCATGTGCTTATCTTCTGGGAAATGATGGTTTCCTTAACAACTGAAATAATTTTGATGTCAGGAGGAACATTTGCACTGTATTCATTGATCTGCAGGTATGCAAATGTCAACCTTCTTCCCAATCGACAGCCAGCTGATGAACACATCTCAAGTTTTAAGCTCAAGTTACCTACTCCAGAACTGCAAAGGGCTTTAAATATAAAGGAAGTCTTGGAACGTAAATCTTCTCTGAAAACCCTTGTCTTGCTATTGGTTCTGATGGGAACATCAATGATCATAGGTGATGGTATCTTGACCCCAGCAATATCAGGTATTCTTTTTTTTTTCTTTACATTTTTGGTTGTCCTTGAAAGGTTCAGAAGCAACTTTGCTAAAATTCTCAATAAGTGGCCAAAATCCAAGCTTGAATGAACATTTTAATGACCAGTTTTGATCTTCTGCGTTTTCATTACAAATGCTTATCACTATCTTTGTTCGGGGTTAATAGTATATACCTAACAGGGGCAGATTGGAAGAATAGGCAGGGAGAAATGAAATTATGCCATCTATTTAAGAAATATTACTGGGCAGTTGTATAATTCAGGGGTAAAATGTATGTTTGACTTGATGTTCTTGTGGGGAACAAAGTTGGCATAATAACTTGATGACCAAGTTAATTTGGAAAAGGGGGTTTTCATTTAGCTCAAAGGTGAAGGAGAATATCAACAAAAGACTGATTTTAACTGTACTTGTGGTCCACTCAATCACTGGCATATGATGGACAATTTTGATTCTGATTCCCTAAATTTCTGTATACATATTGAAGTGGACTAGTGGATGATGTGAAATATTGAGGTCCTCAGTAAAAAACAGTCAATAGAAAGGAACAACCTAGAGCTTGCTAATATGATAATAGCCTCGAAATTCCATCTTACTTGTGCAGATGTCTTCTAGAAGACTAGAATTATGGGTTCTGCAACTATTCATCATTTGCTCTTTCTAGTTCTTCATAAGCTTGTTACCTTGTTGTGTGACGCAGATCCCCTAAAATAAGATTCTGACCATGCTTTTTAGTTGTCTGGCACCATAATTAGTTCTCTAATTTGACAGTGCTCTTTGTTACCAATCCAGTCTCTTAATGATCCTGATTTCTTGCAGTTATGTCTGCTGTAAGTGGGCTGCAAGGTAGGGTCCCGGGATTTGGCACAAGTGAGTTTTCTTTTCTTCTTGTAATTGTTGCTACCAGCTACTTCTGAGAATTAAACTGCAAAATTTGTGCTATATTGGAAATGCTAAATTGGTTCCAAATAGCATGCCTTTTCTAGCTATTAGTTTTATGGTGCCGAAACTACATAACAGTGAGTGATAAATAGGGTGCCGAAACTACGTAAAAACGAGTGATAAATTAAGGTTCTATCTCAACATGGAACAAAAGGGACAATATAGAAAACTGGTAGACAGAATTATGATACCTGGCTTGATTCAGGGAAACTACAGGACGTAAAAGAATATTCCAGTGCTAAGGATCTGTGATATTAATTCTGGATCCAAGACAACAATAGAAAGATTTCAGTCGTTTTAAATAGCTCATCTAGCTATTAATCTACTGCGGTGAAACTAGGTCTCATGCAATATGGAAAATCACCACCTTTAATCTTAGTGGAACGGCAAAATTTTCCAGTTCAGTAAATGTAGGATTACAGGCCTTCATTTTAAATATTCTCCAATGAAATGCGTTGAAGTTCTCAGTGCAAATTCTTTGCACGAACATTTTAATATCCAACAATCACGACGAGATGTAGCATGGTAGTAATATTTGTAATACCCTATTAATGTTGCTTGCAGATGCTCTTGTTTTCACTTCAATTATCATCCTTGGCGTATTGTTCAGTATACAGCGATATGGGTCAAGCAAAGTGGGATTTACATTTGCACCTGCCCTGGCTTTATGGTTCTTCAGTCTAGGGGCTATAGGAGTTTATAATCTTCTGAAGCATGATGTAACTGTCTTAAGGGCTTTAAATCCAGTTTATATATATCTGTTCTTCAAGAAGAACTCAATCAATGGATGGTCAGCTCTTGGTGGCTGTGTTTTATGCATCACAGGTATAATAAATTCTTTTCTCCTTTGGTATGGTCTAAAGTTCCTAAATTAGTTTAGTGCATGAAGATATCCGAGTTTTCACTTTATATACACCTATATGGAGCTGTCTTCTTTTTTTGTCTTATTGTGTGTGTAACGGACTAACGGGAAGTATGATGATCGAGACATTTGCAAAGTTTTAGTTGGTGACCTAAGAATTCCTTGTCTTCTAAAAGGTGCAAGCATGCATTGTCTGATTCATAAGAAACAAGGATTGGAGCAATTTTCAAAAGCAATGAACATTCTTTTCTCCTGGCTGCTCTAGCAAATACTTCCATTTAGTTTTATAGAACACATTTTCTTTAAAGACAAATTATCAAGTATTGGAATAAAATGGGCCTGAATAGAGTGGAACGGGTAGAAGTATTCTGTAGCCGAGCCAAACTAGTTTGGGATTGAGGTGTGGTAGTAGTAGCTGTTGTTGGTAAGTTGATATGTTATTTAATGAATGGTTGCAGGAGCGGAAGCAATGTTTGCTGATTTAGGTCATTTCTCTGTGAAGTCTATACAGGTATTTTTCTTTATTGTGCCCTCACTTGAAGTTTCAGCTAGCTACCTTAACTATGATGACCGCAGCATTTGTTTCCATTCTGATTTAAGTTGACTGCTGCAGATTGCTTTCACAAGCGTAGTGTTCCCCTGCCTTTTTTTGGCCTACTTCGGCCAAGCTGCTTATCTAATGAAATTCCCAAATTCATCTGAGAGAATATTTTATGATTCTGTGCCAGGTATTAGTGCTAAGAGGAAGCTTCTAAATATTCTCTTTGCTGCTTCCTTTTTCTCGAGATTCAAATGTTCAACGGTTTTGATTTTTGAGTACTTCATTGACACTAGAAGTTTTTTTCAACAACAGATGGTCTCTTTTGGCCAGTTTTTGGGTTAGCAACGGTAGCTGCTATAATTGCCAGCCAGGCCATGATATCTGCTTCATTTTCATGTGTTAAGCAAGCTATGGCTCTTGGATGCTTCCCAAGATTGAAGATTATTCACACCTCAAAGAGGCACATGGGTCAAATTTACATTCCTGTCATTAATTGGTTTTTGATGATAATGTGCATGCTTGTGGTTGCTGCCTTCCAGAGCACGACAGACATATCTAATGCCTATGGTTGGTACCTCATTTTAGTAACTTTGTGGATTTTCTTAAAACGAACAAAAGATTTTTCAATATGTAGTTAATAATGCTCCATCCTTTCTTTCCATTCTATATGGAACTCTTTCCCTTTTTTGTCCATTTTAGAAAGATTGATATATACTATATTGGGAAACTCTTTAATCTTAATATTCCATTTTTCCCTTAACGTGATGCTCTCCTAAGAAGTGGCATGACATGTTGAAGACCACAAAATACTAAGGGCAGTTTTGGTATATATCTTATGCGTCAAATTCCATCTTTCTTTCTTGACTCTGTTTATAGTCAAACAGGATCATACAAAATAAAACTGATAGGAGTACTTGCTTGAATCAGCGTCGTTTTTCCTCCCTTTCAATTGCATTCCTTCTTCCACATTCACTTCCTCAAGCAGCTCTAGATATACCAATATATTATAACAAACGTTTCCGGAGAAGAAAAGAGAAAGGGTCTAGGGGTGCTTGCTCCTTGGCATTTGAGTGCTATTTCATTTTTCTATTGAATTATTCATTCAAGTTATTGAGTATGGAAATGAGTTCCAATCATTACTAGATATCCCCACTTGAGCATATTCACTATGAAGTTATCCTTCTCTATTGCAGGCATAGCTGAAGTTGGTGTCATGATGGTTAGCACGACTTTGGTTACAGTCGTAATGCTACTGATATGGCAAACAAATTTGTTTCTGGCTATCTTGTTTCCACTTGTATTTGGAACTATAGAGCTTATTTATATGTCTGCTGTTCTATCCAAGATCTTTGAGGGTGGTTGGCTTCCGCTAGTTTTTGCCTCTTGGTTCCTCTGTGTGATGTATATTTGGAACTATGGGAGTGTCTTGAAGTACCAGAGTGAGGTCAAGCAGAAGATTTCAATGGATTTCATGCATGAGCTTGGTTCATCTCTTGGGACGGTAAGGGTACCAGGGATTGGTTTACTATACAATGAGCTGGTTCAAGGCATTCCCTCTATTTTTGCGCAGTTTCTATTAGATCTTCCTGCTATTCACTCTGTGATAGTCTTTGTCTGCATCAAATATGTGCCAGTACCTGTTGTCCCTCAGGAAGAAAGGTTCTTGTTTCGAAGGGTTGGTCCGAAGGACTATCATATGTTCCGTTGTGTAGCTAGATATGGCTATAAAGATATCAGAAAAGAGGATCATCATGCATTTGAGCAACTTTTGGTAGATAGCCTTGAGAAGTTTCTAAGAAAGGAGGCCCTGGATGTTGCTTTGGAAATCAACCTGAATCAACCAGACCTTGATAGCATTTCTGTGAGGTCAAGGGATGAGTCTGAAATACAAGATGGTGGTGGTGATGGTGATGGTGATGGGATGGACGAGCTTAATATTCCATTAATGCGTGATCAAAGATTGGAAACTTCAGGGGCATCAACATCAGAAGCATCCCTGACGTTACCAGCCAGTGTTATGCCAGTTGATGAAGATCCTAGTCTGGAATATGAGCTCTCTGCTCTCCGAGAAGCCACAGAATCTGGATTTACATACTTGCTTGGACACGGGGACGTGAGGGCAAAGAAAAACTCTTGGTTCATCAAGAAATTAAGCATAAATTACTTCTATGCATTCATGAGGAAGAATTGTAGAGGAGGTGCTGCAACAATGCGCGTTCCTCACATGAATATTATCCAAGTAGGAATGACATACATGGTTTGATCTTGGTGCCACATACTAGCTAGCTACTTGTATAACTACTACATTAGAATTTCTTGATGCCAAAATTTTCAAGGCATAAAAGAAAGCATGTTGTTTCAAAAACATACCACACTCTTGCATGTTCAAATGATTGTCTATTAATTATTTTCTGCTCATGGATGTACTTGCCATCTTCCTGTATAGGCTTTTGCTGTAAATGATTCTCACCCTTTATTTTTTTTTGGCCCAAAAGAAAAAAAAATGTGGACTATTCTTTAGATACTTTTAGTTTCATTCTCCCTTTATGTCGTAAGCCAACGATTTATTGGAAATAGTCTCTAAACTTTGACAAGGTAGGGTGGAAAGTTGCATACACACAATCCTCTTCATACATACTTGTGATATTGCACTCGTATGTTGTTATTGATGTCTCCCTATACGGTTTTTTTTCTTTCTAAATTTATGAATGAGATAATTTTTGCTAGAATTATGAGATTGGCCTTTTTTTTTTAAAGAAGTAAATATACAAATTATTTGTTTTTCTAATTATTGTTAGAACCCTGATTTAGATAATTTATCTCAATCTTTAATTTTTAATTGACTTGTGGCTCCTGTCTAAATAAGAACTCGGGGAAGGGAAGAGAATGAGTAATGGAGAGAGAACTCGGGGAAGGGAAGAGAATGAGTAATGGAGAGAGAACTCGGGGAAGGGAAGAGAATGAGTAATGGAGAGGAGCCTCATCCTAGAAGGTACTTACTCCAATAAGTTAAAAAAGCATTTATTACTTCTTTGTTTTCCCCAAATAACAACTTTCTAAGTGGTAGAGGATGTTTATCATCCAAATTCTAAGCAACCCCTCTTTTTCATGATTAAAAATAGCAAACAATGTTTTAATTAGGATATTAAAGAGCGCTATAATATAAATAATTTTTAGATACTAAAACGGAGTCCGGAACCTAAATGGGGTAAGAAAAGGCCATGTGAGCACAAATAATGAAATAATGAATGAAAAAATAATAATTTTTAGATACTAAATAGAGTATAGAGCCTAAATGGGGTAAGAAAAGGCCATGTGAGCATAAATAATGGATGAAAAAAATATTATTTTTTGATACTAAATAGAGTCACACGTTATATATATATATATATTACCTACAACAAATTTTCTTGTGCACCATACAAGTAAAGTGAATGTCCCCGTTAAAATTTCTTATCCATTCTTTTATTTATTATTTTTTAGATAACAGACGTTTGATAGAGTGCATTAAAAAATATGTATAACTATTTGATGAAAGGCAAAAGGCATAAATTGCCCCTTAAACTTGTACCCAAAAGTCATTTACACACTTTAACTAATGGGGCGACCTATTACACACCTTAAGTACACAAAAGTATATTTATTCCCCCCTTCCATCACCCAACCCAGGACATTATACCTAGAGTGAGAGCCACTCGCCTCCTAGTGAAGCCACGTAATAAAAGACCCCAATCCGATTTATTTGACCCAAACCCGTTTCTTTTCACCCAAACCCAATTCTTTTCACCCAAATCCATTTTATTTTACCCTAGTCCATTTATTTCACCCACCCGTTTCCTTTCTCTAAGAACACCAAAACCTAATAAAAAAAATTCGTCTATAAATCCTAATTTTAGCTAAAGATTTCTTCGATTTTGTAGTATTTTTGAAGCATCCTTGTAGTTTTAACCATCTAATCAAGTTTTCACTGTCATATTTGAAGAACATTGGTGTGTTGTCGATCGAGATGTTCATCGTTTGGTGAATCGATGGTTACTAGGGTTTGGTGGGTACTTCGGCGAGTATTACGGTGCCGGTGGGAGCAACAATGGAAGATCTACCATGAATAACAACTCACAAAGGCCTTATTCTTCACCGCTATCGGGTATTTTACCTGACTCGATTACACAGATCGTTCATCAAGGGAGACCTAATTTAATGGGGAAGCGATCTCTTGCAGAGTTTCAACAACAACAACAATTGTAGTTTCTACAACTTCAACAACAACAACAACAACAGATGTTACTTCAACAATAACAGCAGCAGCAACAAGGACTGTTTTATCTCCGTAACGTAAAACCCAGAAGTTATCAGCAGTATTCTCCAATGTCTACTCTTTCCCCGGTAGATTCTTCTGTTGCCGCCACTGATGCTTCTTCAATTTCATCTAAATTTTCTTCGAATTCAAATGTCTCTACGATGATGAACACGCGCCACACTCTACCTATTCTGCAACAATTCCGGTCACAGCATGCTAATATTGGTGGGTTTTTATCTCCAGGTATTCAGAATTTTTCTACAGGGGTTTCGTCTCTAAATCCGGTTCAAAACAGAGCATCCATCGGAGTACAAGAATTGTTATCTTAGAAATCGGATAAAAAGATGATGAATTGTCTTCAAGAGCTTGAGAAACAACTCTTAGACGACAACGATGAAGAAGAGGAAGGCGATACAGTTTCAGTCGTCACCAACAACGAGTGGTCGGAGACATAGTACTTCACAAATCCATGTTTGCATAGTACTTCCATGTCTGCAGAACATAGTACTTCACAAATACATGTTTGCATCGCACCTCTTCGAATTCATGATCTTCCTCTTGCAAACAGAGCCTAGTCAAACTTATTCGAGTCATTGTAGCACCTTAATAAGAATTACCGCGAATCAAACAACTAAAAATTCATAATACGAAATAGATAGAAACAAATCAAAATGAAAAAGAGAGGAATGAATCAAAATGGAAAAGAGATGAATGAATAATAATGAAAAAGAGTTACCTTTG
>JAJOOS010030947.1:0-18494 GCA_029582725.1 Solanum chiquidenum
AATTAATTCAAAATTATAGCCATCACTATAAAATACACTAAAAACATAAAATCTTTTGAGATGCTTTTCTTGAATATTCATAGGACATACTTATTTCATACATAATTATATGAAACATATATATTATTAAAAATTATAAAAAGTGATAAACTATTCAAAAACTTGCGACATATTATTTATTTATTTATTTATTATTATTATTATTTTATTTTATTTATTTTTTTGAAAAAATTATGAAACTAGTTATTTTAAATCGTTTGAAATTGAAGAAGCTCGATGATTAATCTATAATGTGGAGGTCCAAAATTGGGTGTCAACAATGAAAGTTCTTTTAGTAGATGTTGTAATGAACCTTATGGTCATTTTAGTATTTTTGTGTGCTTTGACTATTTCGCATCTTTCCATAGCTATTGTGTTCTGTGTTTGATGTGTTTGGGATGGGTAGCACACTTTCCAATATGGTCGAGAGAGTTCTGAATGAATTTTCTTAATTTTGGAGCTTTTATATCGAAAGGGCTGATTTCGATCAACATTCTTGGTAAATGGGCTCGAATGAGATTTTCGTTAGCGTCGCTATCTCTGAAGAGTTGAGTTTGGCCTAGTAGAACCTTACTGACTAAGTTTGGACTTCCCTTTTTAACACTAGGTACTTAAAGATTTACTATATGCAAGTTTTGAATGTTGTTTCAAGATCATTATTTTGATCTTGACTTCTCATTTAAATTGTTCACAGGAAGGAAAAATAAAGAAATAACTTTTCATGCGATAGTTATGATCTATTAATAAAAATAAACTATGGTGTTCGATTATTTTTGAAATTTGTGGTTAAGAAGGTTCTTTTAGTGTCTAGTTTTGTTGGGATAAAATGAAATATGTTCTCATTGATAACTTCATCTTGTACAAACTAAGCGTAATCTTACCTTTTACCTAGGAAAACCTCAATAGTGGAAAACAGAATGCACCTTAAATTTTTGGGATAAGGCACAAGTACTTCCTAGACTATGATCGAAATTTCAGAGACACACCTTAACTAAACTAAAGTCTTATTACCCCCTTAACTCATTTTCTTTTATAATTTTGTACACCTTTTGGCTTACGTGGCACTCTTCGTGACTCCACACAATTGAGACACGTGGATATATTTGGATATCACGTAAGCCGAAAAGGTGTACAAAATTACAAAAAAATAGGTTCAAGGGGGGTAATAAGACCTTAGTTTAGTTAAGGTGTGTCGCTGGGATTTCGATCATAGTCTAGAGGGTACTTGTACCTTTTCCTTAATTTTTTTACTCACATTTTGTCTTTGTTATTTTTTTGGGAAAATGCATAAGTACCCCTCAGCCTATGTCCAAAATCCCTGAAACACACCTAACCTTTACTAAGGTCCTATTACCCCCCCCCTCCCAACTTATTTTATATATAATTTTCTACCCCTTTTCGGCCTATGTGGCACTCTCTTGTGGGGTCAACGCGTGTTGACAATTTTTTCAAGGATAATGCCACGTAGGCCGAAAAGGGGTAGAAAATTAATTAAAAAATAAGTCCGAGGATAATAGGACCTTAGTAAAAGTTAGGTGTGTCTCAGGGATTTTGGGCGTAGATTGGGGGTACTTATGCATTTTTCCTATTGTTTTTAGTGATATTACTAAAAGGTTCAAAAAATTTCTGTGTTTTAGTGAAGTAAAATATGTTTAAATTATATATATAATATAAAAATCTTATACTTATTTTTAAATATACGTATTGTAAAAAAATGATGTGAAATACACGTGTAAATAAATTATAAAAATTAATATGTAATGTTTGTGCAACACACATTTAGAGACTCAAATACAAATATCGCTAGATTGATACTTACCTAGCATTATTTGTTATATAACTAAGTTAAATGATATATGATATCATATAATGTGTACCTATACCTGCCCCGCCCTGCAAGGTTTTCTCAAAAAACATTTTGTACCCGCTCCGCCCCCACAAAAACTCAAACCCACACTACCATGCAAGTATTATAACCCACCCGCTTCGCAATCGCCCCACCCTATTTCCATCCCTAGATATTACAAATAGATTCAGGAGTTTTTGCCTTTTAGTGAAGTAAGATATGTTTAAACTATGTATATATAATTTTAATGCTTATTTCTAAATATGTATAATGTAAAAAAATGATATGGAGTACATACACGTGTAAATAAATTATAAAAAATTAATATGAAATATACGTGCAACACACGTGTAGAGAGACTCATATATAGATACTGATAGATTGATATATTTTTTGTAATATAACTAAGTTAAACGATATGATATTATAAAATCTGTCTTATTACATTGACAACCCTTTAAACTTAGTAGCATATTTCATTTAGACACTCGAATTATAATTTTTTCTAGTAAGCACATAAACATAATTTTTTTATTCTTGGTTGTATGTGTAGTGAAAGGATGTCCTAGAGAGAAGAAAATGGTGAAAATAATATTATTTTTTGGGATATATTGAGAAAGCATAGAAAATTTGAACTAGGATCTCAATAACTATTTCAGTCGAGTGCATATATATTTTGATACTGGGTTGTTGATCTTAAATGAATAGAAAGTTTTATGTGGTGTGGTGTGATAGTATAGTATGAACATCCACATTCTATTCAAGTGTGTAGTCAGTTATAAATCTTAGCATCATATGTCAAATAGACATTGTTCTTTTTCATTATTCATTCGCGTTAATTATTTTTACATATATCGTGAGAAAAATAGAACACTCAATTGCAAATACAAGACGATTGAAAGGTGCTCCTCATTCTTATAATGCACTATCCAAGCTACTTATTTCACTTTCACCATAAAAAAGTTAAAGTTGCTAAGTTGTATGGTTCTTACTGAGTAAGTTTGGATTTTCTTTTTATTACTAGGTATTCTAGAATTTACTATGTACATGTGTTGAATCTAGTTTTAATTAGGGTCATTATTTTGATCTCAACTTCTTAATTATACAAATGGTTCATATAAAGAAAATGTATTAAAAGGACTTACTGGTTAAGAAGAAGTTTTTTTTAGTGTCTTATTTTGTTGGGATCTCATTTATAACTTCATCTTATAACTAAGGGTAATCTTATCTTTTACATAGGTAAACCTCAGCAGTAGGACGTAAAATGCACCTTAAACAGATAAGGATCTGAAAAATATTCCAACTTTGACAGAAATTGTTGTTACGATACCAAATTTTATGGAGGACCTTTTACCCCCTGAACTATTTAATAGTGTATTTTTTACCCCCTAAACTATTTAATAGTGTATTTTAAAGATATGTATGTACCCACGTGAACACATTACTATTTATAATTATGCATTATTTTTTATGTCCACATGGGCAAATATATATGTTTAAAATACGGTATTAAATAGTCTGGGGGTAATAGGTCCTCATTATATCCGAGTATATATATAGTTATAAATTTTGACATATGTTCTGCCATTGTAGGGTCAAAAATAATAATAAAAAACGAAATAAAAGCGACGTTTTATTTTTATTATATTTAAATATTGTGAGAGAAACAAAACAATCAAGTGCAAATACATGTCAACTGAATGGTGCTCCTCATGCTTATAATGCATGGAGTACATTACGATCAAAGCTACATAGTTCACTTCAATCAGACAAAAAAATTTGAAGGTCCAAAGTTTGTATGATTCTTACTATGTAAGTTTGGACTTTCCTTTTAAACACCGGGTATTCAAAGATTTACTATATACATGTGTTGAATCTTGTTTTAAAATAATTATTTTGATATTGATTTCTAATACAAATCGTTCTCAAGAAGAAAAAGTGGTGAAATAACTCTTCATGAGACAATTACGATTCATTATTGAAAATACATGATTGTGTTGGATTATTCTGGAAGTCTGTGGTTGAGATGTGGTTCTTTTAGGGTTTAATTTTGTTGGGATAAAATTAAATGCGTTGATAACTCACTCTTTTACAAACTAAGTGTAATTTTATCTTTTACATAGGAAAACCTTAGTAGTAGGAAGTATAATACACCTTAGATCTTTTACATACATTTTGTATTTGCTGTTTTTAAAAATGTTCTTGTAGAAAAAGAATTCGGATGTTTTTGCCTTTTAGTGAAGTAAAACATGTTCAAACTATGTATATACAAACTTTATATTTATATTTGAATACACATATTGTAAAAAATAATATGAAATACACGTGCAAATAGATTTAAAAATATATATATCAAATTTAGGCGTAACACACGTGCAAAGAGACTTATAGATATCGTTATATTGATACATATAATGTATTATTCATCATATAACTAAATTAAATGATATATAATATCATATAATGTGGCTTAGTACATCAACGACCTTGGAAAATTTCATTTAAACACTCAAATTATAATTTATGTCAATAAGCAATTGAACATATGAGATTTTTTTGTACTTATTTTGGTTGTGTGTAGCTAAATTGTGTTCGATATAGATGAAAATGGTGAAAATCACATTATTTTATGTAGAGTTATATTGGAAAAGCTTGAAAATGTTGAGTCAGGATATAGCAACTACTTGATGAATTCAAAGTTGTATGTGGTGTGGCGGCATGAACACTCATATTCTACCCAAGTGCATAATCAATTATAAATTTTGACGTGATATGTCAAGTAAACATTGCTCCTTTTTGTTATTCATTCACTTTAATTATGTTTAAATATTGTGAGAGAAACACAACACTCAAGTGCAAATATAATAAGTCAATTGAATGGTGCTCCTCATGCTTATATGCATGGAGTACATTACTGGGTAAGTTTCAATTTCTCTTTTTAACACTGAATCATATTCAAGGATTTACTATATACATGTGCTAAATCTTGTTTTAAGACAGTAATTATTTTGATCTTGACTTCTGTCATAATCCAAACTGTCGTGACTGAAACCTACACTAAGTTTTGAATGGGCAAATCAATTCTTATCAACCTAATTATGCATTCATCTAATAGTTTTAGTCAAAAAATTAAAGGACAACAAAATAAAGTCTAATTCGTAAGTTGATAGATAAATACACAGAAGTCTAACTATTAGAATCCCTAAATCTAAAAGTCATTGTACTAAAACATCTAACTAACAAGTCTAAGATGGTAGTAATTAACAAATAAATAAAAAAATTCAATGTCTGGATAGAAGACATCAGAAAATAAGAGGATCTAGCAGCTGAAATGAAAATAGCTCACCCTCATATCTGGGAGTAAACTCAACTAAATGCAAGGTCTATTAGATACTTTTAAATAATAGTCTGCATTCAAAAGAATGTGCAGAGCAGCATCAATATAAACATTAGATATTGATGACCGACTAAAATTAGTGACAAATATACAATCATAATTATAAAAAATGAAGACATGCATTTGCACATAGTTAAGACATAAGCACATTCAACACCAATCCACAAGTCCTTAACTAGCATGTAGAGTCATGAAACACTAAACAAACTCATCTATCAATCTAACCCTTCATTTAAAATTAGCACATGCTTATCAAAATGCAACAAGTCTATTCAATACATTTGTTATGATGAAACAAAGGTAATTCAACACAATTGACATAATACACAACTCAATGAAATTCATATTCATCCTTGCCTTATAGTTGCCTAATCACTTCACCTGCTAGAAATCAATCGCATACCTCTCGAAATTATCAGTCTTACTCTCATTTGTTGTAAAGACCTTTATGGTTATTTTTTTTCGTATTTTTGTGTGCTATGATTGATTTGCCCCTTTTTGTAGCTTCTGTGTTATGTTTTCGATATCCTTGGATGGGTGACACTCTTTCCAAGGTGGTCGGAAGAGTTTGAGTGAGATTTCCCTATTTTGGAGCTTAAGTGTTGAAAGTGTCTACTTTAGTTAACATTCTTGGTAAACAAGCTTGATTGAGAATTTCATCGACGTCATTAGCTTCGGAGCATTGAGTTTGGCCTAGTAGGACCTTTACTTTGGATACCGTAATGGTCGATTTGATTTTGGGTACTTGATTGTTTGTTGGTTTTTAGTTGTTTTGGTGGTAGTGTTGACTTCGATCAACATTTAAACGCGCACTTTAACTTGAGTTTGTACGAGGAGACATTTTTTTGTCCTACATGACGATTCACGTCCTACGTGGTATTTTATGTCACGTAGAACGCATGTATTTTTTCAATGTTATACAAGTTTAACTGTTTACTTGTGCATACTCAAAATTAGAAGATATAGATATTAGATGAAGTCAAGTAAAATAACATATTTATGTATTATGCCTACCATGATTCATGCATCAAAACATTTGTTTAACCCAAAATGCACAAATTTCTAACAAACCCATTTTAAACCTCTGAAAAAAAATAATGGGCGAATATATTATGAAAGATGAGTGAATTTTTAATTTTAAATTAAAAAGTAGATAAAGTCATTGAGATGACCCACTATGATACATTTGACTTAAGAATATATATGATCGGAAAATATGACTATAAGGTTACATGCAACCTCAAAGTATAACAAATAATGTATAGTTCGAGAATATATTTATTGAAATTATATTGTATTAGCAATATGTGTTAAATTTCTTGAGAAGGATCCTCTTTTCAGCAAATTGAATGGCACTTTCACTAGCTAAATCCACCTTCTTCTCATTCGACTTCTTATACCTTTCTCTTCATTTTCTTCTTCTTCGTCTCTTCCAGTAGATAGAGTCCATCATCACAAAAGGAGGCAATCTGTACTAGTCTCTGCTCTCGAGCTCGGTGAACTCAAGATTTCCAAAGAAGGTCAGTTACGGTTACTTGAATAGCATAACAAGTTTTTCCCCTCTTTCTATCTCTTCAGTTTGATTTGGGTTTGTAAAGTTTGAATCGTTATGACTATACAGTATATAATGGGTAGGTTTAATCGGGTCCAAATTGAGCAGAACTGATATTGAAGATTTGTTCCGCCAACATTAAGCTAGTTTGGGTCGTTTATAGAATGGTGTTTGGTAGTTACCTTCCCATTGGAGGCTATTAAAGTTTGCATCTTTATGATTGTAGAATCGAATTTCTCATCTGGGTGTGTCTAATTGGGTCCAAATGGAGCAGAATTGATATTGAGGATTTGTAAGCGACAGTTAAACTTGTTTAGGATTGAGGCGTAGTGGTAGTAGTACTAGCTTCTGGGTCCTTTAGGGAGTAGGGGTAGGCATAAAAACGAAAAAGACAAAAAAAAACAACTGAAAAATCGGATGGAACTGAATTAATTTGTTTTTTCGTAGACAATAATTTTTCAGAACTTCAGTTTTCTGTTCGGTGATCGAAGAGCCAAATTTTCTTATACATAGCTGTTGGAACCCTTAAGTTCACAGAGGGTTCCTCTAAATGTTGTGATTCAGTAATGTTAGAAGATTCTTTATTTATTTGTTTTGTTTTGTTACTAAACAAGCTTGGCATTTTCTCTTGGCACACCTGCAGCTTACCGAGGCATGACCCTAGATAGATAGGAAGACTGGAGGTTGAGGATTAAGTTAGAAGGTTAGTAGGTAGTCGGGCGTTGTCTAGTTCTCTTATTGGTATTTGTTGTTTTCTTTGCTCTAGTTATTATATTATTTGTTATATTTACTTGTTCCATCTTAGTTGTTTTCTGCATGGCGTCTTCGCCATTGTATTTGCTTTACTTACTTGATTTCGATATTTACTCAAGCTAAGGGTCTATCGAAAACAACCTTTCTACCTTCACATGGTGAAGGTGAGGGTAAGGTTGTGTACACACCATCCTCCCCAGACCCACTTGTGGTATTACACTGAGTATGTTGTTATTGTTGTAAGCTTGGCATTTTCTGTGCTAGTTTTGACTTTTGAGTTCCAGATATGGTTTTGTTTTTTGTTAAATTTTGAAAGACTGCTATAAGAGTGTTAGCAGTCATCACGGTGACAGTAAACATCAATATGCAAGTGAGTATACTATTACCTACAGTTGTAAATCAGATAATGGAAACACATATTGATTCTTGTTTGACAGCAAATGTCTCTGTGAGTGGCTACTTTAATTGTGATATTTTATGCAATTGCCTCCCTTCGTCTCTAAAAATTTTGTTTAAATTTGCTGTCAAAATATATACAACAAGAACCCAGGAGCTGCTACCAAAACTAATTATCTATTTATCCATCTCCGATTTAATCATCATTTTATGATTGTTTATGATTGCTCGATTTCAATCATCCATCTTTTGCTTATGGGTAAAATTGCACCGATTATTTACATCAAATTAATGGATGCATGACCTTGACCAATTTTTTAAATAAAAAACACAAAATAGCCCATTTTGAATTTAAAAGTTGCTCATTTTACAAACAGAAAAATAGCCCATTATATCATACATGTACCGAAGAACTGAACCAAATTAGAAAAACCACTCGGTATGAACCAGTGAAGAACCGAACACCCATCCCTAGTTTATGGAATGGTATTTTGTAGTTAGTTCCCGACTGGAGACTATTAAAGTTTGCATTTTGAGGAGACCAATTTTCATATACATGATCTAGTTTTGTAAAGTTTGAATTTTTGTGATTGTAGAATCAAATTTCATCTGGGTCGGTCTAATTGTGTCGAAATGAAGCAGAATTGATATTGAGGATTTGTATAGTCAACCTTAAGCTAGTTTGGGATTGAGGCGCAAAAGTTGTAGTAATAGCTCCTGGGTCGTTTTTGAAATGGTATTTTGTAGTTAGCTCCCCATTGGAGGCCATTAAAATTTGCATTTTTGAGGAGTCCCTAGGGCCTTCGTCTAGGAGTAAGAGCACAGTGTATGATGTGAATTAGGCGTACGTCAAGGATGCAAACGCAATTGCAGACAAAGTCCGGTATTTAAGGGGAAAAGAATAGAGGGGTAGACCCATTATCTAAGTTTTGAACCATGCAATGTTCCTGGAGAATTTCTTGGTTATGAAAAGAAAAAAAAAGTTTGCAATTTTGATTTGGGGGGGCATTAGTTTTGAAGGTTCAAGTTTTATCCTTTGGTGTATTCACTTCAATCTTCATTTACATGACTAGGGATACTAAACTTCAAACGTTTTTGATCTTAGAATGTTAATCTCTCATATGGTATTTAGTGACATTGGAATGTTATAGTTTCCCCACTATTGGTGGCTATTCAAGTTTGAATTTTGATAGCTCATGTGTATTGAAATTTGCAGGTTCCTCGATCACATCTTTTCAAATTTTGAATATTCTCAACTTCACAATCACTCATTCTGAATTTCAAGAAGAATTTTAAAAGAATGTACTCTGTGCAGTTTCAATATCTGGGCAGTTACTCATCTGAAAATTTCGGAGTTCCTAATAAATTTCTTGTTTAGCTGCTGGGTAGTTACTAAAAAACACATCAATTTTCACCCGGTCAATCCAACTTCACTTTTAGAAAATTGTATTGACATATCAATGTTTCCACCAGAACCAATAAGAAGGTACATGTTTGTGTAAAGCTGAAGAGTCCATTAACTATCAAGTTTGTTTCCTTATTCATGTTCTTTCTATTTCAGATAGAATTGGTCCTCTGGGTCCAACAGAAAGCTCTAGGAGGCATGAAAGCAAGTAGCCAAAGTAGTCTTAATATGTCTTATCTTTTATATTTCTCCTTTTTCTTTTGTTGTGGTTTCTTAAAATAAGTATAGACAGTTTCTATTTTCAATTATGACAGTGGCCTTATGCATATCCTTTGTATTTTGTCAGTAAAGATTGTTTTCATCTTTTTTGACATTTGTACTGCCTTGGTGGAACTTTTAACAAAGAGAATGTTTTTTTGTATTATATGGTTATTGGTGCTAAGGTGATTATTGCATATGCAGAAATAGTAAGGGATGATCCCACAAACAATATTCCGGAAACAATATTTGCAAAGCTTGGAATGCAGCTTCATAGGAGGAACCAGCATCCACTTGGCATCCTTGAGAATGCGATCTATGATTATTTTGACACAAACTATCCAGACAAGTTCGACAAATTTGATGATCTGTGCCCAATAGTTTCTGTTAGACAGGTTAGTCCAAGAAGGTTAAGGAAGCATTTTTTGCACTTTTCATGATTTTGTCTTTTTAATTATATATTTGCTTTCTGGATTTTATGTGCTAGAATTCTGTTCCTTTCTTATCCCATTGATCAAGGTTTTTCATTATTCATATAGCTAGTATAAGTGTCTGTTTGATTTTTCAGTAAAGTTAGGGTCCTAACAAGCCATTTTTGGCCTATTCATGGGGTTCCTCTACTAGTTGGAAATAGGTTTTAGACTTGTTAGAGAAGTTATATTATTGTTATTATTACTATTATTTATATTTATGTGTGTATAAAAAAGTACTTTTATTTTATTTGGTATGATGATGATTTGAGTTTAGCTTAAATGAAGAAGTGAGGATTCATATTGCCTGCCCAACTTGTTTGGGACCAATGCTTTGTTGTTGTTGTAATGGACTCTACCCTCCTACTCCTGAAGGCCTAATTGTATTAGCTGTAAGGCCAATATTACTTTTACCTGTCAATTATGAGTCAGACATGTCAACCATTCAGCCACTAACCTGTGGAGAATGGTATTGAAGAAGCCGTTAGAATCATCAAGTTTCTCAATGATAGGTTGAAATACTATTCAGTATGGCTACCTCTTTCAGCTGCTTGATATACATCTCCTGTTTGTGTTATTACATGCTCTCTATAAAGAATAGGAAGAATAGCTCAATGATGGTATCAAACTGGAAAATAAGTTTATCATTGAACTTAGGATAGGAAAAGTCTTTTTTTGAAACATAACACGTTTATTGAAGAAATGCTTGTAACTACTGATGTGAATTTGTTCATCCTATAGAGGGGGGTTACTTTGCCAACCTGTAGTATTATATAGTGGTTCAATATTTAATCTTAACTGGAGTGTAATTGCTTCAGATTATGACTCGAAGACATCACGTAGGGTTTGTTTGGTATGTAGGAAAATGTTTTCTAGGAAAATAAATGGGTTTCTTACTTATTTTCTTGTGTTCGGTAGGTAAGCACAAAATATTATCCTAAAAACATTTGTATTTAATTTAGACAATATTATGGGAGGGGAGGGGAGGTGGTGAGATAGGGGTGTGGATAGTGGGGATGAGGGCTATGGAGGTGGGGGTGAAGATGAGGTGGTTGGAGGGTGGGGAGGACACGATCAATATGTAATGTCACTGGGTAGAACTTGTTTCCCTACTTCCATTAGAGTGGTCATTTTCCTCATTTTTGAGCTTGTATTTCTAGGGAAAATGTTTTCCAACATATTTGACCAACCGAACATGGGAGAGAATATTTTGTGGAAAATATTTTCCTTCATACTGAAAACACCCATAGTTTAGAAATGCAGGACCTAGACCTACTAGCTCTAGAAATCTTAGATATTTGAGAATCTTGCTGATTGAAAATTAATCTGGGGGAACGGATGATAGGTTAGCTGATATAGCTGTAATTTTCCTTCCAAGGCGGTGAGAAATTTTGCCCGTGAATTTTTTAATGGATCATTTTCTTATGGTTTGGATGTCCTGAGTTTCAACCCAGAGGAAAAAATGTATCTTTAGACACTATATTTGTTTTGTGCATCTTGTGTTTTCAGCAGCGCACAGACGCCTGTCAATAGACCAAAGTATAATCCTGTCATGAGCTCTTAACTACTTAAAAGCATATCTAGGTTTGTATTGTAACTATCGTTATGCTCAATAAAGCTTTTCTAAGTTGTGCTGCTTTTTCTTCTTATACCAATTTGTCTTTTGTGTTCATCCATGTTTAATGATGGGATGTTCATATACTGTACTTGAGATGTTTTTTCTCTTTATTTCATTTATTATCTTGGTAAGAGTTTTAATTAACTTCTGTTGCTTTCTTCTTCCATCCTGTAGAACTTTGATGAAGTGTTGGTACCTGCTGATCATGTAAGCAGGAGTTGCAATGACACATATTATGTGGATTCTCAAACTGTCCTAAGGTGCCACACCAGTGCACATCAAGCTGAGTTACTGAAGAATGGATACACCCATTTTCTTGTTACTGGAGATGTGTACCGTAGAGATTCCATTGACTCAACTCACTACCCTGTATTCCACCAGGTTCTCTACCTGCAAACATATTTTTCTACTGACACTGCTGATTGTCACCCTTTTAATGGTTTTCTTCCATATTGTGTAGATGGAGGGGTACTGATGCAACGTCACATGCTGCAGAAGCTCTGAAGAAATGTCTTGAGGGTTTGACTCGGCATCTATTTGGTACAAAGCTTATATCTCATCTAAAGTGAGTCGTAATGATTTGATAATAATTTACCATATAATTATTGGGATAGCAAACCAATAATGAGTGATGGTGATTTGACTATGATTTCCCATTTAAATTTCGGTAGTGCAACCAATCTCTTAATACATAATTTCCTAAGTCATTAGCAGTTGGTCCTTGGATGCCAGCTATTTATGTTCATGGAAGGCTAGGAAAAACCTCTAGATAATATGTTGAAGTCACTGTAAGAAGTTACAGTGCCTATGGAAGTACTTATCTGATATTGTAATGTACTTGGTGACCAATTGACTCAGGAGGGGTCCAATTCTCTGCTGCTATTCCGAATTTCATCGATCTTACTTCATTGATGATGTTCATGTATAAATCTTGTAACTTATCCTCTTCTTCAGAAACCATCTTTCTAATACAAAATTTCCTTTTCTTGACAAAGATTTATGAATCTCCAGCCTAATCTTTCTAAATTCTTCAGGTGGGGTGGAAATGCGCTGGGTTGACACTTATTTCCCGTTTACTAGTCCATCATTTGAACTGGAGATATATTTTCAGGTAAACTTTGCATAATTTCATGCTTTTGTTTATTTTCTTTCCTCCTCTCCAAATGTTAAAGTCGAGAATAATATGCGAGTTATTTATGTGGTTTCATCAGATTGTTCAATAAGATGCTATAAAATGTGTAGAAGTAGGGGTAGTTGTTACCTAGCAGGAGTAGCTTAATATGTAACTTTTTCATCTTCCCTTTCTTCTTCTTCTTCTTTTACTTTTTGGGTAGTGAGGAGGTTCTTATATTTATTTTGGAGATGCGAGACATAATTGCCCAAGCAGGGGTAGTTTGTTACCAAGCTGGAATATCTTAATATGTAACTTTCTCACCTTCCCTTTCTTCTTCTTTTACTTTTTGGGTATTGAAGGGGTTCTTATATTTATTTTGGAGGGGCAAGACATGATTTCCCCAAAGTCCCTTTGGGCTAACTTAACGTAACATTTAAAGTCTAATGGTAAGGTTATTCTGCCTGCATTTATCAGTAGTTTAAAAGAGTAAGACTTTATCACCTAATTAAACAATTTCTTTCAGTGTGGCTCAAGAGTGTCAAGCATGCTTTTGACACATGCATCATTTGCCATTCTCTAATTATGTGAGCTAGCTGTTGTTACTTTGAAATTAGTCAATAAATGGAATTTTGTTGGAGATATAAAGCAGGAAGATTAAGGATGTGTGCCAACAAGGAGTCCAGCATAGAGGAAAGGAAGATACAAATTGTTAATTGTTTTTCTTCACTTCAAAGGAAATGATTGTTTATTAGTTTATGTACTACATAGCACAACACAACACTATCAATTCATTCGAAGCAGCTAAAGAGAAACTTTTGTTAAAATTTTTAGTGACATTTGATAGCATTGTTGGTGTTTTATCCCTCAGAATGTAAAGAGGACTACCTTATTTTTTGACAAGTCTGCTTTTTTTACCCAGAAGAGAATTTGAGAGCACTTGAGTATTGCGTAATTACAATTGATAGAAATGAAATCTCGAGAAGAAAGCCAGAGCAAAGACCAATTTGAGCTATTGAAAGGAAATAGGAAATACACTCA
Organism: Solanum chiquidenum; assembly: GCA_029582725.1. NCBI lineage: Eukaryota > Viridiplantae > Streptophyta > Magnoliopsida > Solanales > Solanaceae > Solanum > Solanum chiquidenum. The sequence continues at coordinate 13,887 of JAJOOS010030947.1, forward strand.
TCCTTCCAGTATAGCTTTTATTGTGATCTACTAACTTTCAAATCCTTTTCCAGGATCAATGGATGGAAGTTTTGGGTTGTGGAGTGACAGAACAAGAAATATTGAAAAGAAGTGGTAGAATGGACAATATTGCTTGGGCATTTTGGCCTTGGATTGGAGCGCTTGGCTATGGCTTTATTTGATATTCCAGATATTTGACTTTTCTGGTCAACTGATGAGCGGTTCACTTCTCAAGTAATTTCTTCATCTTCCCTCCTCTCTCTCCTTTTTAATCTCCAGTTTGTATTTTGGTAGCGATTGATAACATTTTCTTAATCATTATGTAGTTTTCTAGCGGCCGGCTCGGAAGTTTAAGCCATTTTCCAAGGTAGGACTTGTTTGCTAATGTTTATGTTATGGGGTTTTTAAGCTTTTGAAGAATCCAACTCTTATATGTGCTTTTAGTATTTCATTTTTCATAAAGGGTGTGTTTGGTATAAAGGAAAGTGTTCTCCTAGAAAACAAGTGGGTTTCTTACTTATTTTTTCTAGTGTTTGGTAAGTAAGCAAAAAGGTATTTTCCTAAGATCATTTATATGTAAGCTAGCATATCACTATGGGGGTGGGTTGGAGTGGGGAGTGGGAGTTGAAGGGTGGTGGGTGCTAGGATGTCAAGGTGGGGTTCTGGGTGGGGAGGAGACAATGAACTTGGAACGTAACTCGTGGAACTTATTTTCCCTACTTCCACTAGGAAAGTTATTTTCCTCATTTTTATGGAACTTGTTTTCCTAGAGAAAATATTTTCCAAAACATTTTGGCCAACCAAAACATGGGAAAATTGGAAAAGATACCAAACATACCTTAAGTTCATAACTTTTTGTTTGAAGAGTGTACTTAAGGGGTCCATTGAGTCTATGATGCATAATTTTGTTTGTGGATCTATTAGACTTTATGATCTTGTTTAAGAGACTTAAGTTCCTTAACTATTGCAGTATCCACCTTGTTATAAAGACATGAGTTTCTGGATCAGTGATTCATTTACCGAGAACAATCTCTGTGAAGTTGTTAGAGGAATTGCTGGAGACCTTGCCGAGGAGGTACGTCCATGTTATGATTCTACTTACTGCCAAATTCAACTTGTAGATATTGCGGGGCCCTTCATCAATGTGTCGGACTGACTCTTATTAGCTTAATGAAACTCAAACCTCAAATTCTCCAGTACAAGAGATGTAGACAGATGATGTTGGCTAAATTTTTTGATTGTGAATGCTTTTCACAAAGGAAAAAGAAAAGGGATCCAGTTGTGGCTTTGAACTTCTTCCATTTAATTGTCCTTGAATATACCTCAATATTCAAATTTTTGAGTGTGTATTCCAGATTATCCTGCAAGACTTCCTGAATATTTGAAATGTTTCCTCTTACTAAGGTGCTATTCATTGATGTCATGAGTTTATTACTCCAAAGTAAGCTATGCCAAGTCTAGTAATTTGATCTTAAGCATTGAGTTGAGTGATTTTCATATCATACCCTGGGGTGGGAGCTGGGTGATAGGTTTGTCTAGTGAAGCCAAGCGCTATAGGTTTGGCCAGTTCTATAGTTGTTTTATGGGTCATGTTTGTAACATGAGTTTGTGTAGTGAACTAACTCTTGTATTTAAGTGGTGAAGGGTAAAGGGTGGACCTATCGTCCCCTATCCGAAGGATGGCTCTAGACGGATTTCTTGGTCATCATGTACTTCGTGTTTGTAACATGAGTTCGTGGTAGTGACTGTTGCTTCCATTCGTACTACTGTCAGGTGAAATTGATCGACAACTTCACCAATAAGAAAGGAATGACAAGCCATTGCTATAGGATAGCTTATCGGTCCATGGAACGTTCACTAACAGACGAGGAAATAAACGATTTGCAGGTAAACCCTCTTTCAAATGTATCTATACCATCATTCTCCTGCCACTAGTAAATGCCTCTTTTATTTACTTATTTGTATTTTGATGCAGTGGAAAGTGAGAGAACAGGTGGAGAACAAGTTAAAGGTTGTTCTAAGATGAATTTGTAGCTTACATGTAGTTATTTACATGAGTTTTACATTTACTAGATATCTCAGACTATAATCATCACACATAATAGGGGAAAAGGCTTATTTGCTCTCATTTGTAGTTTTGAGGCCAATATGTCAAGGCAATAACTTAAGGGGTTGTTTGGTTGATTGTATTTGAATATCTATTCTCAAAAAAATAAAATCTCACATGAGATGGTGCAATGTTTAGTTGGTTGCATTAGGCCATCTCCAACCTATATTTTAGTATCATGGTGTGACACTATTCATCAACACTAGATCACTTTTTTATATTATCGTATTATTTTTTGTATTAAATAAACTTTTAATTTGACATATTATAAACTGTAAGTTTTTAATTAAGTTCTTAATATACCTAATTATGTTTATGTAATATCTTTATAAGACTAATTTTAATTTTAAATTTGGTGTATAATTTTTATAAATTAAGTTTTGTATATATAATTTGTATATAAAATATAAGTTAATTGTATTATAAAATTATATTTGTATAAAAAAAATTAATATTAAATAATTAGGTAAGAAAATAATATGAATTTTATAAGGTGAATAGGTGGAAAAAAGAAAAAGAAATGATTTGTTTTATGAAATAAGAATATGTAAATAAACAAGTATATTATTGAAGAGAAAAGAATATGAAAGAAATAACCCTTTTTATTTTTAGTGTAGTGGATTGAATGTGATTTACACTAAAATAGTGTTAAAGATGCCCCTGGGGAAAAAAAGAAGAAAGAAGATGCCCTTAGAAGAGAGAATCATCATAAATTAACTACTGCAATGTTTGGTTCGTGATGTTAAATGCTATCATATAAGTTGGGTGAAATTTATGTATTATCTTATTTTGTGGTAGAATGTGAAATAAGTATACGTATTAGTTATGATGAAATTAAATTATTTAAAGGTGAAAATGTCTTTTGGGGTATGAAAAATTAAATCATGTTATAAATTTATTGTATTGTGTGCATTGTCCATTAGATCTATTCAAGAATGAATTCAATTCATGTATGGGTGCTTCCAAGGTGATAAGAACATTAAGGGATAAGCATGCATATACTAATTTGGTGACCTTTGGGAGTGATATCTCAACACTATAAATAGAGATATCACTCACCATTCGGAAGACACACTTAAATAAGAAGAAAAGTCTTCTCCTACATCTACTTCTCGTCTTCTTCTCTTAATACTTATATTGCTTTAAGCCTGATTTTATAATACGTTATCAACACAAATTGTCTCTAATTTCAATTTTGTTCACCATGTCATCCAAGTTGAGTTTTATACGCGATTTGATGGTGATGATCAAAAGGACGAGTAAATAGTTGTTGGTCAAGTTTATCCAACAAAACAAAGAAAAAGGAAATCAACAAATATGATGTTAATCCAAATCTGGACATGTGCTATATGTGTTGCTTTATTAAGATAAAATGGAGTAAAAAGGTATATTTTATTTACATATTAAGTTTTACTTTACTATAACTTACATGAATCACATTAGTGTAAAGAGTAAATTACTTTTTATCCCTACTTTTTTTCTAATTACAATAATCCCTTAAAATTTGTACCTTCCGAATACATAAGTCATCATCTGAATACATTAATTCACCAGCCGGATACATTAATTCTAATACAAGAAAAATCTTTCTGTTGCTCTAAAAAGGAAATAAAATCTGAAAATTAATTAAATCCCATAAATTATGCTTTTATTTGCTTGATCCTCGTTATCTTTGAGCAGATTTAATAACCGGTTGATTTCTTTTTCCATTAATGAATTTTCTTCTTCACTTTTATTCATGCAACTCATCAGATGAAGCTCCTTTTCCTCCCACTCAACCTTTCATTTTTCTAGTCCGTCTTTGATTTGTTCGATGGAATTGGTAAGAACATCAAGTTTCTCTTTTGCTTCAGGAAAATCCTAATAGAACGAAGAAATTCAAAATTTTAAATTATTTCCCTCGGTCAATGAAGAAACCTTTCAGATTTGATTCAAATTTTTTGTGGAAATTTTGGGTAAGCGAGGTGAGTTATGAAGGATAAAAAAGTGATGACATTGTTGTTGGACAAACGATATCCTTTTGAATCTTCAAGTTCATCGAAGATCCTTTCAATTTTGATTCAAGATTATTAAAAAATTTGAGATTCAAGATTTTTTCTTCTCCCAGTTCAGCGAAGATCCTTTCAATTTTGATTCAAAATTGTTGAAAATTTTGAGATTCAAAATTCTTCTCCTAGTTTATTGAAGATCCGTTCAATTTTGATTCAAATTGTCGAAAAATTTGAGAAGATACATCATGAATATCTTTGCTACTTAGCATTTTACTATTTATGTATCTTGTTTAAATTGATAAGTATTGTATTTATACTAGATACATTAAATAAATAATTGTTGCCCATAAGATGTTAGATTTAAGATGATACATTATTGTGTGGTAGTTGCTATGTAATTGATACATTTAGGATAAATTTGAATTTACGTATCATATCTAAAAAAAATAGTGCATGATACATTACTATTTATGTATCTCGTTTAAATTGATAACTATTGTATTTATGATA
>JAJOOS010030948.1:0-12652 GCA_029582725.1 Solanum chiquidenum
ATCTTTATTGATTTATTTATTTTTATTATTGTGTCATTTATATAAAAAAAAAAGTCACGTAATTTATGATCGAGTAGATTTAATATTATTGATTAAAACAATAATGTTGCTATAAGAATCATTGAATTTAGTATGAAACTATGATAATTAGATTGTCTAACTGAAGTTTTTCATATCAAAGTTTAAATTTTCAATATTTTTATCAGTATGAAAATTTCTTTTTAGAAAATTTTCTAAATAAGTGATATCAAAGTCATTTTTTAATTTGTGTTTCTCTCTTTTATTATATTATTTATATTTATTAAAACATTTATCAAATAGTGACATTAATTATTTAAAATATATTTAAGTTTTTTTATAACCGCGCGAAGCGCGGTCAAGTACACTAGTTTGATATAAATTCCATAAATATATTAATTTTTTCTCCAAATAATTCTCCCTTATTCTCCTCTTAATTTGATATGAATTTCATAAATAGATTGATTCTTTTTTCAAATATTCTTCTTGCCCTTTGAACACTCTCCACTCTTATAAATTTCTCAACCAAATGAATTTTTTCCCCAACAAATATTTCTTTGTAGGAAAAATTACAGTGAAACATTCTTTCAAAAAGTCTTTATTTTGAGGAGGTACGCTTGTTGCATGAACTTTCTTTATAACAACGTGATATTCAGAAATTGTTTGACGTGAAGAAGAAGAGGCGAAGGAATTTCCCAATCAAATGAAAAAAAAATTCCAACAAATACCTCTTTGTAGGAAAAATTATAGTGCAACATCCTTTCAAAAAATCTTTTATTTTGAGGAGGTACACTTGTTGCATGACCTTTCTTTTATAAACAACATGATATTCAGAAATTGATTGACGTGAAGAAGAAGAAGCGAATGAGTCTATGGTTGTTGTTTATGGATGATCAAATGTTTCTATTTTATAGGCTAAATATAAACAGTTGTGGAAAATGAAAAAATTTTGGTCTCTTCATCTTCCATTTAATTAAATGTATATTAATTTGAGGAATGTTTAAAAGGGATGTGATTAATTGGGTAATGCATTTAAACATTTTTAGTTTTTTTTAAAGTATAAATTTTAAAATAGAAAACAAATAAAAATGTCAAAAAAAGAGATAAAAGATAAATAGGAATGGAGCTCATAGAGAGGTGTCACATCAGATTGTTTACATCCAGCTTTATATATATATATATAGATTATTCAAAATTCTAAGTTGGATTGACAAAATTTGTATGCGTTGTTGCATTATTCACAAGTTTTTATAAGACTTTGTACTATCTTCATTCCATCTTAATTAATAAATTGTTCACAAACTTTATTTTGGATACATATTAATTTGCATGTGTTGTTCAATTATTCACACTATTTGCCCTAATTATACAACTTATGGTCCAAGCTTAGAAATAATTTGCATGTGAGGGATGTTTCAGGTGTAGTGGGGTTTTAACTTTTATGGCTGTAGTTATAATACAAAAGTAAAAAAGAGGCCTAAAAAAGATGCAGCAATCAGTACAGTTGTGGATGTAGTACAAAACCCTAGCATGGTCTATGCCATAATAACACAGCAATAAAAGGCTAAATAAATTGGCTGGGTAAGTACTGTCAGAATGGGGGGTATGAAGGTTCTTACGAAAGAGGATTCAAATCTAGAGCTGTCAAATAATGGCCTGGCCCCAGCATGCTTGTAGATTGAAAAGGTAGTAAAAGATGGGCAAAACTAGCAGAATTCTGGTACATAAATTTTTCCTGGTTCACAAGTTTTGTTGGATTAGGGCATAACTCTGTACAATTTGTTCACAAAGTTCTTTCAAATGGACAAAACTTCTCTTGTTCACACATTCAAAAGTCTAGTTGGATTGACAAAATTGTTGAATTATTCACAAGACTTTGTACTATCTTTATTCAGTCTATATTAATAATAAATTGTTCAATAACTTTATTTTGGATACGCATTAATTTGCATGTGTTGTTCAACTATTTTCCCTAATTATACAACTTATGGTCCAAACTTAGAATTAAGACACAATAACCAATTGACAAAAAAGAAAATAAAATTTTATTACGAGGCAAATGTATATAGTGAAATAGAAATACATCAACTTTGAACAAGCTTGTTTATTTTTACAATAGATGGATCATGGAATTGTGAGTGGATAGGTATTGATGGTATCAGCCCATGGTCCAATAAGAGCCTCACCCAAAATAGGCCTTATACATTCCATGACAACACTATTGCATTTAGGCCCAGTTCCCATTCCCAATTGCCAAACTTTGTCACCTTCTTTCACTCTTTCCTTGCCCTCTAAGTAAGCTAATTCATACCACAATGAAGCTGATGACTGATTCCCAAACCTATGTAATGTCATCAATGCTGCCTCCATATCTCTATCACCAAGCTTCAACTCCTTTGCAGTCTCTCTCACAACCGATTTCCCCGTGGCGGGGAAACAGAAATGTTGAAATGCTCTTCTGAAATTAGGAATGTAAATTTCTTTACTTCTTTTATACATCAATACAGATCTAACAAATCTTAGTTTCTCTATTAGGGGGAGAAATCTCCCCCCTAGAACGGGCATGTGGGTCCGGAGAGTATCTCCAGCCACTTGCAACACATCCCCGTTCAGCCTCACTCCAGTGATTCCACTGGAGTCCTCGTCACGATAAGCAGAGTAATATCCCTTGTCATCAAACGCTCCTTGTGTCCTGAGTGTCCAAAGCAATTTATACTTAGCATGCCTTTTCACCTCTTTCTTGTTACTCAACAAGATCGCGGCACCCCCAACGCGGAAAATGCAGTTTAAGATCATGAAAGGACGTTCTCTCCCGGGGTACCATCCCGTGGATAAGATCTCCGTGCTGAGAATGACCGCGTTGGAATTGTCATGGGTGCACATAATGTTTCTAACCATGTCCACAGCTAGTGAGTTAGCGCTACAACCCATCCCACTTATGGTATAGCTTTTCACTCCTTCTTTCAACGCGTATTTGTTAACAATAATGGAAGAAAGAGAAGGATTGGGGCAAAATCCACTACAGTTAACAATAAGTATATCAATATCTTGAGGAGAAATGTTTGTTTTGGACAAGAGATTTTCAAAAACAGAGAAAAGGATCATGTGAACTTCATTGATAGCTTCTTTATGACCAGATTTTGGAGGCATATAATAAAGACCTGGTGGGAAATAAGTTTGCTCCCCCAAACCTGAAAGTTGAAGAATCTTAGATATGAAAGACACACTTTTATCATCAAAGAAATCAAGCATTCTTGCATGTTCAATGTAGGCTGTAAAAGGAACTCTCAAGCAGTTTGGTGGTTTAAAACATGTAAAATCAACAACATAAACAGGAGATGTTTTTGAAATATACGCCAAGGAAATGAAGTATATAAGTAGAACAGAAAAAGGTACGATATGAAACATAGGTTGAAGATTTTGCAAAATAATACAACTCTCCATGGTAAAGAAAAGCAAAAGAACCAACACTTTGAGTATCTCCATCAAAGTTGAAGAAACTTGTTTCCATAAGAGCTTGTAGGAATCTAAAATTATTGGTTTTTCCTCCATGAGAAAAATTAAGGAATTGATGATGAAGACAAAGGACTATAATGTTTACTTTTTGCAAAGTAGAGTTGTTGGTGTTTATGGCTTTCTGATGAAGTTATAAATGCTCATCTTTATCACATTATTATTATTATTGATTTATTGGTCATACAAGTCAATACAGCAGAATTGCTATTTGTACGGTTGGCAGTTATAAAACATAAAGGAATTGAACAGCTTATTGTTTTGAAAATACACAAACTCTTGCCTATTGGACATACCATGTGCTACAAATCAAAATAATCCATACATATATATTGCTCAAAAGATTGCCTATGGCATGACGATTTTGATGAGTCAATTGCCACGAGTTACTTCGATCTCTTGATGATGAATGATCATTCAAATTATAAAATCAAGTAAAAAAAATTTTATATTTTTGTGATAATAGTAAAATAATTCAAGTATGTCTATATCTTGTATAACATATCTATTGAATACTGATTTTGATGATTAACAAACGCAGCGGATATGGTTATCTCCTATGGAAGGACCAGAACTTGCTAGATATACCTAATTCCAACAAATATAGGAGTTAATAAATATTTTGTATTTTCACATTACATGATTTAACAACTGCCTCAAATAATAAAGAACATTCTTGATGGTCGATGACTCGATGTGGAGTTTAAGTCAAAAAAGAAGCGGATGAAGTAGGAAGCGCTCATTGTTCATGCAGAACTCGATCAATGGAAGGCTAAAAATCATAATTGGAGTTCAATGTCTAGAAAAGCGTGTGACTTTTTTCATGTTTCAGTTATTCTCTAGGTCTAGGAAAATTTATTTTCCTTTCTATATTCATTTCTAATCTAATTTATTCCTATTCATTTTTTAATTGATCAAGAAGCATTATTATGAGGTATATTCATAAATGAACTGTTACTTTTGAGCTAGAGCTAGCTTGGAGTTTTAGTTACAATCAATTAAAGTTGATTGTATAGATTGTTAAGTGTCTTAGTTTTAGGCCCTTATGTTATTCCTTCTTTAACCTAAAATTACTCATTGTTTTAGTGTAGTTTCGAGAAAGAAAGCCTCGAGAAGGATCGTGATTTCAAGCAAGAAGGTTTATCAGGTAAGAAATTCATGTGTTACGTATTTTCACACATTACAAGCTATGAGAGTTGGTCGAACTAATACAAGGAACATGTTTTTTATACTTAAAGTTCAACAAAACGGGTATTTTTATAGGTAAAATATAATTGGTCAAAACACCACCTATTGGTACTCATTTAAACCATCTTAAAAATAATCATTTTGAATAACTTACCATGATTATATTGGATTGTTTGGTACCCATGATAAAGGGAAATATTTCAAGGTTAAATTTGAAATAAAATTTTGTATTATGTTTTTTTGATGGTATTAATTTGTCTCAAGATAAATTTGTTCAAACACAATATAAATTTTATCCCAAATTTAATTTTGGATATCTATTTTATCCCAACAAAATTGGTGTGGAATAAATTAATTTAAAAATTATAATCTCATAACTATAATTTTGAGATAACTTAATCCGCAAACCGAATGAATCACACTATTCACGAGATTTCAATAAGAAAGCTGGCACATGAATCACCTATAAGGTGTGTTTGGCATGAAGGAAAAATTCTTCTCATGGAAAATGTAAAGAATAAATGAGTTACGTTTCTTATTTATTTTATAGTGTTTGGTAAGTAAATAAAAAAAATATCATCCAAGAGCTAGCATTTATATGTAATCTATCAACACTCTATGAGGGTGTGGAATGGTTAAGATGAGACAATGAATTCGAAATGTCGTTTATGAAACTTGTTTTTCCTATTTTCATTGAGGAATTTATTTTCCTCATTTTTAAGAAACTTATTTTACTAAAAAAAGTTTTACAAAATGTTATGACTAATAAATATGAGAAAATTGAAAAACATTTTCTGTCCTACCGAGCTAATTTTGCCAAGGAAAAGCATAACAACGGACTCCTTTCAATTTTTGTATCGCATAACATATGTTTTCTCAAGTTCATTCTTGTGTGCTTTAAGAAAAAAAGGGAAAAAAATAGTTAATTTTAGTAAATTATGGGCGAACTATAATTATTATCTTTTAATACTGTCATTCCGTTAACTTCAATCCATCCAAAATAATATTACATAAACTTTAAACATAGTTCGCTCATTCTTTTTATTAACTCATCTATTCCTTTTTCATACTCATTCAAGTATTAAGGTATTACCAAATTATTTTGTGAGTTTATTTTTATTTGAATATTTTTCTTGCTCACAAACTTTTTTTAAAAAAAAGGCCGGTTCAATAATAATTATGTTTATTATATTTAGATCAACAAACATGACTACTAAGTACTAATTTAATTATATAAATTACAATCATGAGTTTCAATTAAGTATATGATATTTTCGTTAGATTTAAGAGCGTCACTATATATGAAAATAACAAAGATGTCACATTTAAAAGAAAAAGTAATAATCCTATTATGTTTTTTATATATAATTTTTTAAGCATCATACAAATAAAAAGTGATCAATTAATATAAAAAAAAAATATTAATTAATTAATGTTTAGTTATTGTGAAGAAAAAGAACACAAACTTATCCTGTGAAGATTTGTATGCAAAGGCATTTAAAGCATTTGTCATTTTTCCAAAATACGGTGGGGCATGAGGCAGACAATGTCATAACTATTACTGTAATTGTGTTGTTTCATCCATCATTACCTCAACTGTCCCCTTCCTATACCACCATTTTTCAATTACTCTCTCAATATAAATACTATTTATATGTTATTATATTTTATTTTATGTGCATTAAAAAGTCAAGTAAGCTTACTATTCTATTTTTATCTTTTTTATTAAAGTCAATTTTTAATAAATAAATATGAATTAATTTATTTTAGTTAATTAATATGACCAATGAATATGAATTATTCACATAGTTTTTCGACTAATAACTTACAAAGATAAAATAAAAAGAATATTACTTATAATTTATGTGAGACTAATTATTTATAATAAAGATGACATATATAAAGGAACGGATTGAATACAATTGAATAAATGCGCGCACAAATATTCACACACGGCTATGAAGGTGTCTTAATTTTCACTTTGTTCGATTTCCCGTCTATGGTGTTGAGAATAACACACAAAATAAGTAAAAATTGGAAACGTTTTCTACTAGTTCAAAATCATTAATTAAGGATGGAAGATTCAATTAAAAAAGATCTAGTCACGATAAGAAAAAGACAATCTTGAATTTGCTTAATCCTTAATTATAAATGTACTCCCCTCTATCCCTAATTACTTGTCCACTTTTCATTTTTTAATTGTCATAATTACTTGTCCATTTGACAAATCAAGAAAGGACAAAATATTTTTACCTATTATACCCTCGATTAATTACTTTGAAAAATGTAGATCTTTTTAAAAATCTTTAGTTTTTAATTCATTCACTTCATAATTAATAGGGATAAAATGGTAAAATCACTATGTCAAAAATTGTTTTCTTAATAGGTGTGTCAATTCAAAAGTGGACAAGTAATTAGGAACAGAGGGAGTATCTCTTATCTACGGTTTTTTCATTCGGTGTTTGGTATCTGTATTGGACCCCAAATAAATTTGAATTTGTTGTGGGATTATATTGGAGCCCGACTAAATTCGACTTCACATAGGAAAATTCCACAATGGGAGTAAATCGTTCCCTAACAAAGACGACTTTGCACTTATTTATATATATGGTTCTAAATATTTTTCTAGATATATCTACAAGAAAAATCTAATACTAGTAAACTTTAGGGTCTATTTGAAAAGTCACCTGCTAATTGGAATTTATCTAATTATTAGGGTAGTAATTACACAACCTAGTAATTATATTGACTTGTTTATACGTCATAGTGTGATTAAAGTATAATTACAAATGTATTGTTTGGATGCACAATTGCAATCATAAAATTATATTAAATTTTAAAAATAAAAGTTATTATTTAAAATTTAGAGAAAATGGTCTAAAGCCCCCTCAAACTATACCTGAAATCTCAACTACACACTCCAACTTCACGGGTGTCCTATTACCCCCTGAACTGTATAAAACTGATATAATTTACTCCCTAAACGCTTATGTGGCACAGTGAGTGTATCATCTCACTCTCTTAAAGAGATTGAGGATCAAAACAAATAATAAAACTTTATTTTTAAAATTTCTTTTCATAAATATGTGTATTTTTAATTATTCTTTTTTCTTATTTATTTCCTTTCTTTTTCACAACAACATAAACCAAATCTCTCCACCACTCACCTTCTCTAAGTTTGGATTCACCATGGAATTTCATTAATCCTCTTGATTCTAGAATTTTGATTATTCAATTTGTGCATGAAATTAGGAAATTTTGAAAACCAACTCTTTATTAATATTATTAAAATTGTTAATCATCATGCCTAACAACATGGCCAAATGAGTTAGAAAATTCTTATCTTGATTTTTGGTGCCCTAGTTTAATAATTTAAATTCAAGTTCAGAAAGAATTTTGGGTTGTCAACGAAACTCATATGTGATTTTGAAAATAGAAATGAAAAGATCCATTGTTATGTATCAATTACCTCAATTTGAAGAATTCGATAAATTCATCCATGAAAATAACTTGAGTATCAATCAAAAAGTGGATGAAACGGTTAGGAATAAAATTCTCGCCAGATTTTACCTTTCAAAATTGTTGTTGCGGTCATTGATGATGAAAACATGAAGCATATTGTCAACTCCTCCAAAACTTGATAACATTAATGGTTGGAAGGAAGAAGTGAGTTGGGTTGATTGATAAACTTTTGATGTTCGCAAGGAAGATGAAAATGGTGGGAAAAAGATTAATCAATGACAAAAAATGAAAGATTATCAAAAATTTATAACTTTACCTTTCAATAATAAAACTTGAAATTTCATAACTGCACATTTCATTACTGTAAGCTTAAAACTATCCTAAATAAAACTTAAAATTTTCTCTTCAATGGAAGAAAAAGTTTCATCAAACAAATGTCAAGAAAAAAGAAAAAGAAAAGAAGAAAGGGGCTTGGAAAGAGAAGAAAAAAAATATAAAAGGAAAATAGAATAAATAAAGAGATAATATTTTTTTTATTAAAAAAATAATATACATATGACGTGGCAGGCAAGTGCATTCACTTTCTAACACAAATCTGGGTGTGACCTTTTAGGGAGCTATATATTCCATTTTAAAAATGTATAGGGGGGTAATAGGACCCCCGTGAAGTATAAGTGTGTAGTTGAAAATTCGGAATAGATTAAGGGGGCATTTGACTATTTTCTCTAAAATTTATATTAGACAAATAAGAAACTTTATAAATGATATTAAAATAAATATTTAGATATATATTGTGTTTTGAAAATATATCAATTAATAAATATATGTTCTTACCTAATATTATGAAAAATATAAAAATTAGCATATTTCAATTGAATTAAAAATAAAACTAAAAGTACAAAATTTCTATGAACATCATGAAATGGATGTTTAACAAAAAGATTAATATTATAAATAAAATGTCATAAACGATTAAAATATTTGACAAAAAAAAAAATCAATCGAGTCTAACTAAAAAATAAATTACTTACAATACTACTAAAACAAAATTAAAAATATAACATAAGTTCTAAATTAAAAACAAAAAAATTAACAAAATACTCTTATGTCAAATTTCAACATAACATATATAAATATGATTTAAAAGAAAAAAAAAACATTAATCTATAAACTTACTCAACAATGAATTCTACTTTAATTTAAAAATTAGAATACTAACAAAATTGTGCTAATGAAATAAAAAACATGCATTAAAAAATAGATAATATAAAAAATTGCATTGAATCACATGAAGTAAATATTGGAAATGAAATATAAATAATAATTCTTAGAAATTCTTATAATAATAAAATTAAATTAAAATAAAATAATAGAAATAAAAAATATAAATGAAAATGAAAAATAAAAATAGAAATAAAAAGTGTTCAACTTATAATTACACCATGTAATTACCAGCAATATTTAGCTCTTTCCTGAGAATTGGAGAGTGTAATTACCCCTGCCAATTACACCAGTTACTTACTAATCAAGTAATTATGTAGCTAACCAAACATGTTAGAGCGTGTAATTACACCTAATTACATCTAATTCATTTACCCGTGCGACTTTTCAAACATCCACTTAGTATCTTTCAATACTCTAAACTATCTAGATATTGACTATGTTAATCAATTTATACATAGTAAATTAGTTAGTGTTGTGCACTTAATCACTTATGCTTATTGATAATTTATCGCAATTTTTTAAAAAAAATTCTGATTTAAAAATTAATAATGTAAGCAAGTAAACGGACTTATCATTATATATGATTTAAATAATGATGCTCATATTGTGAGCTGCTAACTTGCTCTTATGAGAAATAAAACATTTCGTACAATAGGGGAATGACAAAAGATATAATCATAAATTGATAAACATATTCATTTCAAAAGTATTATGCATTATAAAAATATTTGTTATAAACGTAAATTCATAATACACCTTTATTATGCATGCATCTAAAATTATTTTATGTTATCTCTTCCACTGCACATGAAATTAGTTGCATATACATTGTACTAATTAAATTAGTTACATACCTAATATCTTTTTGATTTTTTTTATTTTTAAAATAAAATATCTTAAAATTAATAAAATCATCACAGGTTATCTTTGAAGATGCTTTTGGGATATTGGTGCCTCTGCCATCCAAAAATTAGAGCATATATGCCCTTCACTCTAACGAAAGACTAAATAGGGACACGTGGCACAATCATATCCGTCGATCTAATATTTTATAAATGTCGGATCGGTGGATAAGATTATGACACGTGTATGTATGTTAGTATAAAGGGTATATATGCTCTAGTTTTTGGACGATAGGGGCACCAATGTCCCAAAAGTATGACGGAGGGTATCTGCATACCATTTACGATAGTTCAGGGGTATATTTGTCCTTTTTCCTTTTTTTTATTATATAGAAACATGAATAATTACGAGGAACTCCTTGGCATACTTCGAATTTTAATAATCAAATAATTTAATTTTGATCATAAATTTAAATATAACTATTACATTTCAACCCATCGGACCGTGAATACTTACTCTAACACCTAGATAGGAGGACGTTTTCACCAATCAAAATCAGGCCATGCGAAAAATAAATAATCTATTACAATATCTCTTTAATACTTTTAAAAATTCATGAAAACATTAAACTTTAATGAAAATCTTTTACAAATGACCAAAGACCCTTCCAAAGAACTAATCTAAAGAGGTACAAGAGCTACTAAAAAAGTATAATTTATGCAAGAAAATAGGACACACCTTCCACAATAAGGAAAGGAAGATGGAAGTTGTTGGAGATCATCATCGTCTTCACCTACGAAATATCACTGAATTCCTGTAATCAGACTATGACAAGTGACATAGCAAGAGTAGTATCAGTACAAACAACACGTAATGGTAGGCATTATCAACCGATCCAAACCTACCACATAATATAAATTAGACATTCATAAGAAACATGCAATGATAAGGTGCAACCACTCTAAGTCTTTATCCACCCGATTTCACCATCCCAGATATAATACCCATAACTAGTACACTTTGATCTCAGCTTCCTACCTCATTACGCTGCCAACTCTACCATTAAAACATTCGACGTAACCCTTTTGCCATTGTAAGGCTTCCCAAGCCTAATTTTTATGTCACCCTAATATAAGATCATGTCTTAACCGTTTTATCACATAGAGATTTCTCGAATATAAGACCATTACCAACTCTGTTAACCAGTCTACTTTTTTTACTCACCCTACTATAGTGGCATGATCCAAAGTATATAGTCACATAAATAACATGTACTCCCTTTGTCCCAATTTATATGACTTACTTTCTTTTTTAGTTACTCCAAAAAAACATGACACATTTCTATATTAAATAACAATTTAACTTTAAAATGTTCATGTTACCCTTAATAAAATGATTTATAACCACACAAGTTTTAAAAAACTTTCTTCATTTCTTAAACTTTGTGCCGAGTCAAAATACCTCACATAAAATGAGACGGAGGGTGTATATATTATTAAAATATTAACAAATAAGCAATCTAGTTTTAGTATAAACTAAATGTTTAGAAATTGAAACTTTGACTAGTCTATTTTGATTGAAATGTATTTTATATGTAATTGAAGGAGTTGTTTGTACTTTCTTTTGAGTATCTATGTCTACATTTATAATGTGTTAGTATTATACAATTGAGACTTAGCTAGCGTTTGGCCTCAAGTTCTCAAATATTCTTGGCGAATCATATTTGGGTGAAGTTTCACCATTGGCCCCAATTTTTTTAAAAAATATTTGACTATTTCAAAAAATATGATTTATACCCATAAGCTTTAAAAATTATTTAAAATACCCATAAATTTATATTATCATTTTATAATGAATATGTTTTGTTAAAAATAAACTTATAATATAATTGATAACAATCAACAATAACAAACTAACAATATAGACAAGACAACCCATTAATCACATACTCAAGACATATTTTCTCAAAAATATTTGACTATTTCAAAAAATATGATTTATACCACAAGTTCTAAAAATTATTTAAAATACCCATAAATTTATATTATCATTTTATTATAAATATGTTCCGTTAAAAAATAACCTTATAATATAATGGAAAAAAGGTCAAAAATGCCCTTAAACTATGTGAAAGGAACAAAAATGCCCTCCGTTTATAGTTTGGCTCAAAAATGCCCTTGTCGTCAATACTTTGGTTCAAAAATGCCCTTGCAGTCAATACTTTGGTTCAAAAATGCCCCTGCAGTCAATACTTTGGTCCAGAAATACCCCTATAATTACTAAATGGGTCAAAAATGTCCTTTTCCGAATAAGTATATTATTTTTTATTTTTAAACACATTTTCTTCTTAATTAAATTATTATATAAGAACCATGTTCTTGTTTTCTTTCTTTTAAAATCACTT